>JAOTRH010000002.1:10289938-10312797 GCA_034768845.1 Heliamphora exappendiculata
GTGGGGGTGGGGGCAAACTGAAAAGGCTCTTGACTTCAAAATGATGCAATATAGACCTTGCAAAATGAGCAACTACTCATGTTCAACAAAGAGCAAAGCAAATATTCAATTTTCACCAATTTCCTTTATAACATTCTTCACCGACATCTTTACAGAAAAGGCGTTCCATAACCAAGCTCATCAAGCATGTTGAGCATACAATCGAAGATGTAGACTTCATTTTTCCTTTAGCAATGAAATAAGAAAAACTAGACTTCTGAGACGTTCTACAAGTTAACTCTGAGTAAGATGGGGTGAAGAGCAATATTACCAGAAGAGAGGATATATTCAGGCCCCTTTCATTATCCATTATTGTAAATATGTCTTCTCATCAGAATCTTGATACTCTTATATTAGAATTATACTTCTAGCATACAGTTAGTTCAGGAATGTCCAAAAAAAGACAAATAAACAGGTTGGATGGAGAGAGTGGACAGTGTAACCCAGCATTGTTAAGCAAGAAGTTTTGCATGTCCGATTACCAATCTTTTGTTCTTTTTGGAAAAGGTTTGCTTAGTCCCCGATCCTGGTACCCTAGTGATTCAATCACATTTTGATATTGACGAAAATAAAAGCCCTCTATTTAGCTCGCTTCAGTGACTCTTCCTCTTTTAAAGGTTTTCTTCTCAAATGTTAAAACCGTATGAAAATTCAATTCTTCCCTTGTGTCATCAAAGTTGAGAACAAGGAGATATAATGATAGAAAACGAAAATAACAACGAGAAAGAATAACACAATCACACACAAAATACATGGTTTACATGGTTCACCCAAAACTAGGGCTATATCCATGGAGTTGCAACGATTTTTAATATGTGGATGTTTGGCATTACTAAAACTAATAGTTTATAGATTGTAATTTGTAGTAGAAGTTTTGAGTATTTGGCAAATATGTTAACTTTTAGTTGAAATAGAAGAAAAAGTAATTATAGCTTGCATTAGAAGTTGTGGGTGTTTGAAAAAGATTGTGACTTCTTGCTAAAAAGCTAAAAGCTGGCCCCAAAAGCTTAGCGAAACGCCTCCATCAAAGGAGGCAATACAATACAAAGATATAAAATCTTAACAAAAACAACGAATATAAATACCCACAAAGCGGGTCAAAAGCCAAAACGGGTCCAAAAAAATTCCAACTCGAGCCTAACGACCTCCGCTGCATGGACTAAACTTCACAAAAAAACCCATTTAAAATCGCGTTGCCTCTAGAACGGGTCATATCATGGGTCGGCCCACCCCGCCCCAAAAAATAAATCAATCAATCAAGCTCCGCACACCTAACAGGAGGATCTAACACTAACATGAACCCAAACCTCACATTCAGCTAAGCCCACATAATATAGGTTTGTAGGATGATATAGTGGATGCATGACTCTACCTTGACCCGTCATTTTGATGCCATCAAGACCCTTCACAAGTTGGCCGTCATAAGGGACACCTAAGCTAGGTCGTGAGACTTCTTCCTCTTTCTATTTCCATTCTACTCATTCTTCCTATCAAGGGAAAGTTCGTTCCTCGCTTGTTCCGATCCTAGTAAAGAGCTTCATATCTGATTCTTCACTATTTACCATGGTTTTAAATAGGGATATTATGATACATAATGGTAACGGTTGCAGTGTAACATTATCGGATGTTTAGAATGATACGTAACGAGTATCAGGTCCTTTGCCCATGAGTTTTTTTAAATCATTAGCAATATTTTAAAGCTCAATAATACTTTTGATTAGAATGATTGTAATATTGATTTATCATATTCTAATTATTTTCGTCAGTCTTGAGAGATGAGATCTACATAATATTGCTTTAACAAATTAATGAAAAATGAATTTTTAACAAAAGAGAATTTATCCACATTTGATGCCCTACATAGTTTTACACCAATGCCCCACATCTGCAATCCCACATTGTAACATTAGAGAATTGGTGCACCTCTATCCACAATAATCCTCTCTCTTTTTTTATCTTATTCCTTGTATTTATGTCAAAAAGGGGTATGGTAATGTATGCAATTATGCTATTACTATAAGTATAAATTACTTATAAGGTTTCATCATGCAGAACTCTAAACCTATTTTCTTAGCATAATCCTCTCTTTCTTTTTTTATCTTCTGCCTTGTTTACACAAGTCTAAGTCCTTATTTTATAACCCAATTCACCTCGCTGAGCTTGGACGGGACAATCCATCAACCTAAGGAGGACAGTCTTCCTAAGTAAACGCTAACTTCATTGCGATTAAAGTATTGTGCAAGGAAACTATTATACCCTATTGATATCTTTCCTCAAACTCCACTGCTGGAATAAAAATATAAAAAATCAATGAGCAGAAATTAACCAGACTGAAGTCTACCCACATCAATAAATTAAGCCATCTTTTAAGTGCTCGAGAATCCTAAATACCCACATATTTAACTTTTAAACCCCAATTTCCCTTGAACCAGAATGAGACGGGTCACATGCCACTCCCAATCCGGCATGTACACTTAAACTTGCAAACCCCATATTCAAGATGAGCGGATCCAATTAGAGACCTACTACCCGCAAATAAAAAAATAAATAAGTATTCACTCAATTTTTCTTTCTTTCCCCCTTTTATTGCCTTCCTCTTACACGTGTCTTCCCTTCAAAGAAGGTTCTCCAACATCGTGAGCCTCCAAACTCTCTTGTTTTGTTCACTATTGTTTTCTCTTATAATTTCTTGGGTCTACCTCCAGTATTACCCACATAAAATCCTGAATTCTCGGGAACCTACACTAGGCACTGTCCTTTCATCCTTTCCTTGTTTAGAAAAAGGCTTCATCAACATCAGCTGAGTCCACCTGAATAACATAACAACCTTGTCCAAAAGCCAAACCTTTTTGAACATCATTGCCTTAGCTCCAACAACAAACTAAGAGTCAAGGCATCAACTGATAAGTTCCATTAATGCCCTCAGTAGATATCAGCAAATTCATCACACAACTAACTCATTATTGGGCCAAGGAGAAGCCATCAAATGCAACTTCATGCACAACCAGAAAACTTCACTTAGGCAATGATGAATTTACAACGAGAGAAGAGTAAAATACAACGAATGTACAATCACCGCTATCCAACATAGGCAATTGTGGACCAAAAGCCTTGCTGATGGGAGCATCAACTCTTCCATTAAATTTGCCCATTTTATTTTGTATTGGCAATGACTCCCAGAATCTCATCCAAAAAATTCAATCCATATGATAGTGGGCATAAAACATACAATATGCTAATTAATCAACAATGAATGCAGAAAAGGAAAGAATACTGTGTACACAGCAAGAAGATATCTCCATCACCAAAAACAAAACCAAAAAGAAAGTAATAAAACTTCAACCCATGGAAGCAGAAATCAGTAATAGTACCCAATGAATTTAATGTATCTTTCAAACTCAGAGGTATACACATCAACTGCTTCTTCCAAGATAGCTATTTGATGCTTCTGTCTGCTCAATGAACAACAGCCAAAAGGTATTAAATGGCAAAAAAAATACAGCCACAAGAGCAAAGGCCACTGAGTTAGTTGAACACAATATGACCAAAATTGTTCATATTACAATTGAATTGATTTTATTGGAACAAAGAAATGGAAAAGAATGCCAGATATCTCACAATTTTCTGTCTTCAAATCGCCCCAATGAAAGAGAAAGAATCAGTCGAATATTGAGAACCATTGTTGTAAGGCTGTACAACGGTGGGCCATAACGGTGCCGTTGCTCTTCCATGGGCCTAGTAATAAGTCATTTTCAGTACGAAGTTGCTATATGTTGTAGAAGTTGGAGCAAATTCAATTCAATGTTTATCAAACAACTTGCTCACTTTCAGTTGTATGCTTCATTGATGGGAACAGGCAATTAAGAATCTAATTAAGATGCAAGAGGACAAATCATTGATGCTCAAAAGCAGAAATCAATACCCTTGATCATCATTAATTTGCCGAATGAAATCAAGTAGAACCTGCACCAAGTAAAAGCATCATAAAGTTAACCCATGCTATTTGTTGTTCAACATGCAAATATGTTCAAGCATTTGTTTCTGTCTACGGTGCATAACAAATTAGTAGTTTTGAGTTCTTTTATTTCAGCAAAAGTTTAGCAGATTCATCTAGAATGTACAGCTCATCCTCAATGACCTCGACAATAAAGGATAAAATGTTTCACATGAAGGCCCCTTAAGAGATCAACAAAACTAGAAATAAAAGGGGAATTCTGCTTCTGAAACACCAATTCCTACTAAAGAACAGTAATCTTTGCCAGAAAATTGATTAAGTGGAGTCAAATACTTTGAAGACAGGCCAAACCACATATATTGGTTAAATTAGAGCAATATGCCAAAAGAGGCATTACCTGTGGCACTCCTACCAAATACTTCACAAGAGTCTTGTAGACACCTGTTGCAGAACCAAGCTGAGCTAACTGTCTTCTCCTGGATGGGTCACATTTCATGAGCGACTCGCCAAATAAGATTTTCCAAACTTATACCAGATATGACAAATAAAAGCCTAGAAACATTACCTCTCCATTTGTTGTTTCCATAGCAGAGCATACCGATCCCGTATACCGCCACCAGAACTAACTAAAGCATCAACCTCAGCTTGCTTATTCCTCTCCGAGCGCTCTCTTTGTTGTCTGATTAACGTCCCCCGAAAATCTTGGGGCATATAAGTCATAACTGCAGTGTATTCACAAATCCCCTTATAACTGACCAGAAAATATCCAAGCAGTGTCCTGAGGAACTCATCTCACAACAATTTCATTTTGAATATGTAAAACATGTCAGTGAACATGAAAATGCATTGTTCCCTCCTATTTAATTCTAGTTGGTATCACTAAAGACACCTCTATGGAACCACCAAGTCTAGTGTTGCAATTTACCTACCTAATGTTGATGAATGTAGAACTTTAAGTGACGCAACATTTTTTTCCCAATTTAATACTAGATACAGGGAAAAAATTAGCTTACGCATAACCAGCATCTTCTTGTCATAACTTGAGTGCATAAGAGCAATGACTGATTTCTTAGCCTAAATAAAATAACGGAAAATTAGTCTTAGGTCCTCAAAGTAGCGTCGGTTTTGTTTTTCATCCATCATAAAAAAAATTAACACGCGAGGTCCAATTAGACCCTTGAACTGATAAATTTATCTGTCTTGCATAAATAAACAGACAGATAAATTTATTTGTATAAAGAACATTGTGCCTTTTTAAAACACGTATAAAGCATACATATAAATTTATCTGTCTTGCATAAATAAGCAGACAGATAAATTTATCTGTATAAAGAACACTGTACCTTTTCAAAACACGTATAAAGCACACAGATAAATTTATCTGTATAAAGAACACTGTGCCATTTCAAAGCACGTATAAAACGCACAGATAAATTTATATGTCTTGCATAAATAAGCAGACAAATAAATTTGTCTGTATAAAGAACACTGTGTCTTTTCAAAACACGTATAACGCGCACAGATAAATTTATCTGTCTAACGTTTATCAATGCTAGAAAGAAACAAATAAATTTATCTATCTAACATTTGTCAATACTAGAAAGGAACAAATAAATTTATCTGTTTAGCAAATTATACTTATTTGACTTAATAGATAAATTTATCTGTTACTTGTACTTATTTGACTTAACAGATAAATTTATATGTCTAACATTTGTCAATGCTATAAAAGAACGACAGATAAATTTATCCGTATGCATTACATATAAATTTATCTGTTTGTGTTAAATTTATCTGTGTTGTAGGCTATTAGACCTCGCGCGTTAAAAATTTTGTTGATGGATTTTGCGCGTTAAAACTTATTTTTTTGGACCTTTGGCTGAAAGCCCCATAAAACAATGCGTGTACAATTGATTCAAGAAATCCAAGTTTAATGTATTCTCTAAAGTACGGAGTACGTGATGGTTGAAACATAGTTACACGAAGCGGAAAGGGTGGCGAGGGCGTGGGAACAAGACCACATAAGAGTGCCTATGAGGGCATCAATATATACATATATATATATATATATATATATATATATATATGATATGTTCTTTAAATAAAACAAATATGAATTTAATCACAAAATAAGTCATTAGGGGAATGCCACCCATATACAAAAGGGTCACCACCAAAAATGCCAATATAATATATAAATATATCCTTGGTGATAATAGATATGTTTAAAAATGAATAAATACTAAAGATTGATGTTGAATGCAAAGTATTTTTACAAGAGGCCCAATTTTGTGCTTGAGTAATGAGAATCAAAGAACAACCAACTAAGAAGCTCGGACACAGCACACGAATACGACATTACACGAATATGCCAGTACAATAGTTTTCAACAAAAAAAGAGGACACAACTTGATGGGGACATGATAACTCTTTATTTACAAGTCATATGCATTCTGAAACACAACTTAAATACAACGAAACTGATCAAAAACTTGGGAAAATGGGAAAATATATACATTAAATCTGGTTCAAAAACAGATAAACAAAATTGTAAAATTAAAACCAACTATACAAAATGTCCAAAATTTGACTCTTCAGTTTCTCATGGTATAGCCTACTCCAGTTCCCTTATGAAACTTTCGGTACTGGAATTGACTGACCCTTTTAATCCAGTCCAAATAATGTCATTTTTGGGAGCTAGAGGAAATGCATCTCAAGTACCTTCGTGTGTACACCCATCAAATACTCAACATCAAAGCCAAAGGCCCCAAACAAGACTTTTTTTTTCCTCTCTTATCAACTCTCCTTTCTCTTAAAAAGTAGGAGCCCCATTACACTTGAAGAGTGAGGGTACAGACCCCCTCACCCCCTGCTTGGCACATGTCGCCTCACAAGCATACATGTGGTAGCACTACCAAGAAGGCGAACCAACCTGCGCGATAGGTTTGCAGGCAAACGTGTGGCTCTCCCTTTCATTCAGATCGTGCTTGATGCCTTGATCCCTCCGCGCAAAGGAGCTATTTGAGCCAATGCATCCAACCAGAAATCACAGATGCAGCTAATACCACACAATACCCCTACAAAAAACCTAGGGAAATGGGAGGGCCGGTAATTGGCAGGCCTAGAATGGGAGCAGGATCTAAGATATCTGTTCAAGATCACTTGGAAGATAAGTGGCCTGTAGGCTGGAGTCAAGGACCGTCAAGGCCATTAAATCGTAAAAGTCTTAGATGGCGGGCCCTCCCTTGACCATCCTTAAGACAGAATGGACATATGTCCCAGACAGTTACCCCACTCCCTTGGTTCACCACTATATAATGGAGACCTCTATTAATGAGGAAACTAACGTTTTTGCCCTCTGGTCCACAACATTTAATAGAGATTACTAGCACTCACAAATGTCAAATTCCAAACCGAATCATTAACCAAAATTCTAATTTTGTGAATTGTGAATCGAATCAATTTAAGAATTAGCAAAGACTATTAAAAAAACTATGTTAAGCACTTTATATATATGAATAAAATAAATAAATTAATATTGACACAAAATATGTAACAAAAACATGATTACGTCATTCAATTCGGAAGACAATCTTCGTCACAAGAGATTTTATCTCCAACCCAACCAACTATCAGATTCTTTTAAAAATCATAATAGAATCTTTATTCAAATTCATAAAATGGACAAAGAAAAATCAAATTGAAAAGAATAAGAAATTAAAGTGGGTGGAAACTCTCTAGTGTCAATATAAAACACTTTAAAACATATCAAGCATACTTATTACTAATGTTGTGGAACTATTGCGTCAAAATGATTGAAACCATATTATAAAAAACTATATTTGTTTTTCCAAAATGCCAATAGATAATTTATCAGAAGTGTTATGTTTATTTAAAACATCGTTACAAGATGTATTTTGGCATTTTTCACATAAATGGGAAATTAGAAAATTTTGGTTAAGAACTTGTCAAGTGTATCTAGTTCTTATTAAATCCGCTAAATAAATTAACAAATTATGCATACTTATTCTTATTTTCACAATAAAACACTCTCACGTTGTACTATGGCATTTTCAATAAAAAAAAGGGGGGGGAGAATTACACGAACACCCTTTATACGATGATCGTGTATCACTTTACCCCATGAACTAAGGAAGCGTAACCCTTTATACAATGATCGTGTATCACTTTACCCCATGAACTAAAAAAGCGTACAAAACAACCACTTAATTATTTGTGGATATCACTTTAACCCCTTCCGTTAACATTACGTCAAATAAGCGTACAAGCAGACCCCTGAACTAAAGAGGTGTATCAAATAGGACCCCTTAACTATTCGATGGTATCACTCCAACCCCTTCCGTTTGAATGACTGCAACTCCGGCTCTTTATTTTTCGTTAATTTAAAAGACAAAATGTTAATGGAATAGGTTAAAATGATACTAACAAATAGTTAAGGGGCCGTTTTGTACGCTTTCTTAGTTCAATGGGGTAAAGTGATACAGGATCATAGTATAAGGAGTGTTCGTGTAATTTTTTCAAAGAAAAAGTTCGAAATCTGTTGAATCCAATAGTTTTAAGAATCATATGAATTGTAAATTGTGAATTAACTCATTAATCAAATCGTGAATTGAACGAATTATCACGATTCTACTACACACACAAAAAATCACTTGTAAATATTTTTATCAATAAATACACATGCATCCACATCTTGCACTTGATAAGTATTGAATTCCCTACTTCACATTTGGGAGTGTAACACCCATACTATTAGACCAAAAGCCTCTTGATATTCACTCATAAATCCGTATTTATCAATGAATTGTGAAGTGAATCATGGATTGAATCTTTCATCATAAAATTTTGATGGCTACGCCACCCATTTCCTCAAGGTTGCTTAACTCTCACCTCTTCAACCATCGATGACTATTGGCCATGTAAAATGTCAACGTCTCTCCAAACAAGGTTATCTGACTCTACAATTAAGCCATTCTCTTACCTTTTACCTCACTAGTACAATTAGCGCTCGCTTACTATGCAAAAGGATAGGGAGCCAATCTTATGACTATTCATAGAGGACAAGACATACCAGAAGCATATGAATAACATTAGTCTAAAGGACCAGAAAAGCATAATGTCCAAGTCACCATATTTGACCAACTCTGTGCGGTTACTAAAAGCATGGCCATCATGTAACAAACCCAATGGATATTTATGGAAACCCTTCGAGCGATGTAAAACTGCTTTAACTCTCTAGCATAGCCAATGGCTCCTACTTACTCAGAAGATGATCCTAACTCTTAAAATCGTTCATAACCTAGCGTTGCAACCAATGGGGTGGAACAGCTAGTACCCGTCCAACGATTAATGGCACACTTGTTGCTAATTCCCAAGCAGCTCAACCGCTTGTAGGAGCAAGTATGCCTCTTCAAAAGAATCACTTCACTCGAGATAGCTTCCACACTATCATCTGCTTTCAATTCCACAAGCTCCAAATTTGCACAGGACAGTGGAAAAAACCATTTGCAATGCCTTACAACAAGAATGTGCATCTTCATCTCACACAATCAACTTGGAGTTGCACCCTCATTAACCCTTGAGTATGTCCAACCCAGAGGGTATATGGTTCCCAATTTTAAATACTTCGATAGAAAAATAGAAAATGACTTTAGAGCACGTTTGCTTGTTTCATGGATACGCCTATGGTAGAGATCATAATCTCAATCTATGGAAATTCTCAAAATCCCTTATTGATAGAGCATACAACTGGTATACTAACCTTCACCAGGTTTGATGCATTCATGGGAAGAACTAATGAAAAAGTTCCATGCTCGCTACTTTACATCGAAGAACATCTTACAAGTCCCCACCGCATGGAGGCTCAAAAGCATGGTGAAGACATGACATATGTCTTGTCATTTTCCCAAAATAATCGTCGACGTTAAGGAACCCGTGGCTGAAAACCTTGTGAAAATCCTTATTGAAAGGATGCAATTATAGTGCTAAGTAAATCTTATCAATCAGTAGTTCGAAGTTCCTAGCGGCATGAAATCTGAGTGAAATTATTCGCATGGTGCCACATGCGCCCATCCCCGCTCACCGATACAATATTGGAAGCAACCCTCTCAGCGTGGCACCATGGCCTATTCAAGTAGGAGGTTTATCCTTTTTTGAAACATAAAGGTGGATCCATTCCGAGAAATTTGTTTGGGCTTCATTCACTGGAGTGGGAGAGAATGTTTGGTCACAAAAGGATACTAAAAAGGACTACAAAAGGTTGGGGTTTCAATAAGTGGCAGATAAGGTCAAGCGAAGGAAACAGAGCAGGCAATAGCCCATAATCCACAACCAATGTTGGAGAGTGAACACAAAGATCAAGAGGTTCTACAGAGGGGGAATAGGAACTGTTATGAATTATGAGGAAGATGCAAACCAATCCGAGAGCAATGTCAGTAAGACACATACTGAAGGGACGAAAAGTGGGGAGGAGCCAAACACTGCTGATTTCAGCAAGGCTCTAGCATTGAAAAGAAATGCTCTTGAAGTCAGAGAGATAAGGAAGGAATCCTCTCCAACAAATAGTTGGTGGTTGCTACCTGCCAGTATGCATGGAGATAAATATTTGCATGACGATGGCCACTCAATTTCTTATGAGCCTTCAGTGGCGATGGTTACTGGAAATGATCATAGACTGGAAATTTTATGACCGAAAACTTATCCCCCTTTGGTCATTTTGAGTGCCGAGGGGAACAAGGATAGGGAGAAAATGAGATGGAAGCAAAAAAAGAGTGGTCAGATGTGGAAAGAAGAATATGAGAAGTTTCAGCACATTAGCAAAAAAAGAGTGGTCAGATGTGGAAAGAAGAATATGAGAAGTTTCAGCACATTACTCATAATTAGGAGCCACTGAGCCAGTACTGGGGCAGCAATCGAAACATGAGGGGAAGAATAGTGGTGGAGGATTATCTTCAAGGAAGAATAGAGAACTTTAAAGCTGTTTTGTTTGATAAACTACCAAAATGGAAAGAGGGAGGATAAAAGAGAAAAGGGGAGCAATTCTAAAAAGAGGAAACAACTTTTGTTTTAACCATGATTTTACAGTAGTTTATGGAATATTAGAGGAGGCTCAATATCCCATATAAAAGAAACCTTGTGAAGAACTTGTTGGAGAGAGAGCATCCTTAGTTTGCTTGCAGGAAAAGAAGATGGACACAACTTGAGAATATAATGAACAGTGAAGGAGTTATTTCTTTTTTGGCTTGTCTAGCGAAGAATCGACACCACTTTTAAGGCGTAGAGAACTTTATTAGCAATCTTATGAGTGTTTTAGTCAGCATTTTGTTTAGTTCTTTTTTTTTTTTTAACAGCAAATACTCACACACCCATAACTCCCACACTTTGCACTTAGCAAACTTTGAACTCCAAACCTCCCATTTAGGAGGCTAACACCCATAACATTGGGCCAAAAACCACTTGGTGTCAGCATTTTGTATAGTTAGGAGAACAAGGAGTGTAATTCTTCTATAGACAATTTCTTGATTTTGTGGATCTTTCTGATATACACAGAAATGTATAGGGCCTTTTGTGTTGTAGATGTTTCGTATACGGATGGCATTCCCTTTTCCGTTTTAATATACTTGTCTTACTTATCAAAAAATTATAATAATAATAATAATGATGATGATGATGATGATGAGCTATTTCTATGCCTCTTTAACAGTATATGTTTAAGTGAATTGCCACAAAGGTATGCTATACGGGGTAGTGAGATGGCCTGACCAGATCTTAAGAGAAAAACGAGATGACTTAACAATGAAACAAAAAGGCAAATTGATAGTATGTGGTGGCTTCAAAGCACCAGCATTTCTATTCATTTGGCCTAGTCCTTATAGGCCCAACAAATTAGCACTAAGAGGATTGTTCTAATTTCTACTGGTTAAAATCCAATTGGAGTCCGCCTGATACGGTACAACAAGCAATAAATGCGATCAACAACTCAAACAAGTCGCAAGGGTATGACTCATTCACCAAATAATACATATTTAGGGTGGTTGAATGCCTCGAGGCTCAAACCATTAGGCCAAAGAGGAAGCCGAATCTAATCGGATGAAACCCTTGGCTTATCCCCTGGGCAGCTTAAGGACCACCAAATAGAAATCTGATGACGCGCATATGCTCAGCAAACTGAGGCCGGTAAAGGCAGCTTCCCGAATTTCTAAAGCACCAAACCACGTAGGCTCCATGAGTTCTACTCCCACCGAGGCAAGTGCATTGGGTCAAGGTGCCTTCGCATAAGAGGAATGGTTTTGATCATGGTCTCTCGAAAGGAAGATAAAGGCTCATTAGCTCCAACCCAGGAAATGATGCCTTCTGGTGGGTAAGCTGTGAAGTACGAGTGCTAAAACACGGTATGGGTACGGTATGGGTATATCGGTATGATGAAACCTACAAAAAATAGGACACGCGTACAACTACGGTACAACTGTGAATTAATTTAATTTTTTGTATTTTTTAGCATTGTTTATATATGTGCCAAAAACAAAACTACTTCAAGCTTATAAAATAAGGAAGAATAGATATTAGATTATAAAACATTATTAGCGTTGGCATTCTAACGTTGTGCCTTCGGTGATTGTTTCTTTGAACAGCAAATAGTGATGCTTACTGGGCTGGATGACAATTACTATGGCAATCGTATGGGTTGAAAATTGCTTTTAGTATTCACAAATCCTAAGAGAAAGTATCTAAGGATTATTTCCTTATACAAATTTAAGTTTTTAGAAATTTTATTCACTTAAAGAATCTACATTATGTTTTTTAACACTCAAATTTGTCTTTATATTAAAAGAGACAACATATTTTTTATTTTGATGCTCTTTTAATTTTTAAAAACTTCGTATAAGTCCCAATTAACCCATTCACATACCAAAAATGTATCCATTCACGCACCCTAAACATATCGACGTGGTACTCAAAACGTACTGGTGTCGTACCCAAAATATACTACAGTCGTAGCCAACAATTGAAAAGTAGCCGATACTTTTTGGTGCACTTTATGCGTATTTTGTCGTACCAAGAGTTGTACCGTACCCAGTACACTTACAAAAATATTTTTGAAGTGCTCATACTTCATAGTGGGTAAAACATGTAAGTTACCAAACCCTAGCTCATGATCATGAGTCCCCATGGGGTCCACATGGCCAGTAACCATGAAAACATGTGCCACTAAAATTCTAATCAGTATGTTGTGCCAATGCGGGAGATTTGGACATGGCACAGGTACAGTTAATTCATACCTTAATCTATAGGAGCAAGTCAATGATACGGCGGAAATTGAACTATAAACATCACAATACGAAAAAAAAAAAAATATATATATATATATATATAAGAACTAACCTGTGTTAAACACAAATTCAGAATTCCTGGATTGGAAAAACTCTAACATCTTCAAAGTGTTTCGAAACTTATCTTTGAACTGCCCAAGAGTAGAAGCAAGCTTGGCATCTTCACTTGTTGATTGTTGTTGAAGCTGCACTCACAAGACAAATGCAAAATTACCTATCTTCTGCTTGAAATTTTTATGTGTTTAGACTTGTGACAAGAAAATCGCTTATTATTGATCTAAGAAGATGATAATTAAAACAAGTTATGTGTGAAGATAAGTCGAGATAAAGAAGAGACATCAATGTTATAACCTCCACACAAAAAATAGCTTATTACACGTCACAATAAAAAACGGAAATGTTTTTAGGAAGTTATAAAACATAAGAAACGATATATCTCACCACTTTTGGCCAATGAGAGCTTTCTAATAAGAAAAGAATTTCTTCAATTTGTTCTCGGTTCTTCCACATGTTCTCATCAATTTTGTGGGGGGGTTGGCATTCTGCTTCATGTACCAACAAACTTTCTCCTAGAACAACATTAATTTCAAATATCAGTTGGAAATGATAATGATCCATTCAAGAAAATCACAACAACAATCAAAGCCAAGAGGTGTGTTATTCCGATGCCTTCCAACAAATTTGCAGTTCTTTGAAGTTTAGAGCAACAAAGACTGACAATGTAAGTGCCTAATGATACCAATATAGAATGGTTGTGACACAAAAATAGTAACTTTGGTGGTGCTTTCTGGCATAAATCTAAATGAAACCCGAGAGAAGTAATTTGGCACTTTGCTAACCGATTCGTTCGGGAGCTAAGGGTATTTTGTCTAGCAAAGATTAGGAGTGTGTGCTTCACACCGTATTTCGATATCAACATCAAACATACATACTTTTTTCCCGTGCAGCTTCATTAAACTTGATCTGGCCTGATCTAGATCATTGATTTTAACACATTAGTCATTAATTGGCTATAGTCGCCCCAGCATCTACCACTAGTTAAAATGGCAATCAACAATATTACAGGCCCGCAAACGTTCAGTAAATATTGCTTCAAACTCTCCAATGCATGTCCTAAGACCATATTTTGCCTTTTTGCAAATGTCTAAACACCGCCTCAAAAAGTTGAACAGCTTGAGGTGCTCCTAACATGAACAAGCCACTTAAACAAACGAAATGTGCAATATTATATATATATATATATATATATATATATATAGAGAGAGAGAGAGAGAGAGAGAGAGAGAGAGAGAGAACTACAACAAAAAAAATTAAAAAAAAAACAAACAAACAAATGCGCAAGTAACGCAACACGTATTCACACAGAGAAGAGGAAGAGAACTGAATCAATCGAGAAATTAGAAGTGAAGAAAAAAAAAACCTTCGGTGAGCGGGAAATGCTTGCACAGATCGGTGGCCATGGAGCGAGCTTCAGCCGAAAGACGATGGACGTCATCGGAGAGAGGAGCGAATGGGTACTTGTCGTAATAAGAAGCCAGAAATGCCCTGGTTATGGGAACCAGACCTTCCGTGGAAGCCATTATCAGACGACAGGAAAAAGCGGGGGGTGGGGGGGGGGAACGAAGGAATGAAGAAATTGTAAAGCTTGATTTGATCGATCGGCCTATCGGTATAGATCCGTCTCCTTCTTCCGATTGGTGATACCATACAACTAATTAAAAACCCAACGAACACGTCCAGTGGGGTCGACTTCGGCTTTCAGGGAATTTTTGAAGGAATTATGCCTTGCGGTCCATGCTGACCCACGGAGTTACTCCGCCTCAGTGTTGTTAAAAATTTAATGACAGTTTAGGGATGCTAATTTTTTCGGCTAGCTCCGGCCCACGTTTTCTGTTCTCTCTTAAATTTTATGGATTTTTTTCGCCTTTCGTAACAAGTGAGGGTGAAAAATGATATTTGCTTCTCTCACTTTGAATATCTCTTCTTTGCCCCCAATAAATAAATTAAATATTTTTATATTTATATATAAATTTTGGTTTTTTAAATATGATAAGGCAAAAATGTACTACTCTTAAGCTACTTAAAATATATTTTTAGCAATATATTTTATATCAAAAAAATAATTTACATAAAAAAAATGTATTAGTCATTTTTCACAACAGTAATTGTAGTAGTGGTAATGATGACAATAGAGACAATAGTAGTGGAGGTAGTAGTAACAGCAACAGCAGTGCTGGTGGTAAGAGTGGAGACAACGACAATGATAGTAGTCGATAGTGGTGGAGGACCGGAGGTGGTAACAACAGTATCAGTAGCAACAAAGATGGGGGCGATGGCAACAAGGGCAACAATTGGTGATGATGGTGATAAATATGGTTGTAATAGAAGTGGTAGCAATGTTGAATGTGATGGTAAAGGTGGTGATGGTGACAACGACAATGGAAATTGCAGTAGTAGTAATGACAACGGTTGTGACATTTGTCTTTCATATTTTGTTCGATACTATTTTTCTTATTTTGTTGGTTTTTTTTTCTAATATTATAGATATCATAATTGAATATAAAATTAAGATATAATTAGATTTTACATACATAATAATATCTTTAGAAAAATTCAAATTATGTTATTTCTAGAAAATATAAGAAAATACTGTACATATCTACCTTCTATCTAATATATTATATCAAAATATCTTCATGTCTTTAAACTAAAAAAGCTCAACCTAGTTTTTGTTCCTCCTTTTTTTTTGTGTGTTCCTCATAAATCTTTTGAATTTTTTTTAGTGATAAGAGCAATGTCATCATTCTCATTACTAGAAGCTTCTTCTTCAATTTCTTTTTCGATGTTGGAAGATTTGAAATCTATTCCCTTCTCTTTCTTGTAGTTATCTCCATCATCCATCTTTAAGTTCATCTCATGAGTCATGAGTGACCCAAGCAGTTCCTCTAAACTGAGTTTGGTGCGATCTTTAGCTTATTGGATGGCTCTTACGTTGGCCTCTCAACTTTTAGGCATATACCTGGGAATTTTCTTTACCATTTCTGCATTAGTATGTATTTTTTAAGAGATTTTAGTCTATTAATGATGTTAATAAATCTGGTAAATATATCAAAAATGGTTTCATCATGCTTTATTTTGAAAATCTCATAGTTATGGACAAACAAACTAATCTTATATTTGTTAACTCGGTTGGTTCCATCATGTGTAACTTCTAATATATCACGCATCTCTTTTGCTGTATCATAGGTAGAGATTCTATTAAATTCATTACGATCGAGTGAGCAATAGAGTAAGTTCATTACTTTGTCATCTTTGGTATCTCTCTAATTTGTTCGTCGGTCCACTTATTTTCTAGTTTAGGGACAGTGGATCCTTCCACTACTTTAATAGGTCTCTTAGATCAATTAATGATGACCTTCCATAAGCCATAGTCAACAACCTAAATGTATATTCTCATATTGGTTTTTCAATAATTACAATTTGTTCTATTGAACAAATGAGGTCTATTTGTGGACTTGCCCTCAAAGTGGATTGGTATAATACTGGTTGCCATGGATCCTCTTAGACTGTTAAGTCAAAAGTAAGAGTCCTTACTATGATACCAATTGTTAGCTTTAGATAACCCAATAGATGGGTGAATTTTATTTTAAAGGAATTTTAACTATTTTTAAAACATTTTAATTTCACACAACAAATAAAGCAATAAGTACAAATAAAATAAAGCAGTGAAATTAAAGAGTAACGAAGAAAGATCTAAATCAGACACCAGAGATTTATAGTGGTTCGATTTTTTTCAAGTCTGCATCCACTTCTCAAAACTCTCATTGAGAATTTGTACTATAATCGAATGCTTTAGGTGCATTCAAAAACCTTTACAGGTTGAAAATGTTTTACAAACACTCATTGTTTTTCTAAACTCTCTTAAACTGTTTTTAAAAAGTGCTGCTTAGAGATGGTAATTTTACTCATTTTCATCCCAGCCCTGCTTCCCCGGCCCTGTTTTATACGAATTTTTCTCGCACTCGTTAGGTAACGGGTATGGCGGTATTTGCAATTCTCCACTCTGTTTTTCCCCGCCTCGTCTCCAATTAAATAAATTAAATATATTTAATATATAAACATGCATATAAAATTTATTTTTTAACAATATAATAGGAATAAAATACAAAAAATTATACTTATTTTTAATTTTTTACTTCTATTTCTTATTTTTTGTTTTTAATTATAGTAATTGATTAATATTATTATTTTAATAACTTATCATGTTATTATTGTTAGTATTAATTTTTTTTAAATGAAAAATGTATTTTTCATTATGTCTCTGCCCCCGCCCTACCACTTTCTCGATTATTTTTTTCCAACACCGCCTTGCTAATAAACGGAGTGGCGGAGTGGGGTGGGGAAACACACCCCCACCCCAAACCCACTCCATTGCTATCCCTAATGCAGCTCACTCTCTTAAAAACTATAAAGGTGCCTTACCCTTTCACTTACAATAAATGAAGTTGAGAATTCGAGAATCTTACTCACATTCACTCCTTACAAATATTTGATAATTAATACACAAGAAAGTGAATGATTATAGGGTGGATAAGTAATGAGCTTTTAATAAACAAGAGAAGGTTTAATCACTTTTAATGCACTTTGTTTTTCAATAATTCATAATTCCAAACTTTTAAAATTTACTCATTTTATAACCCACTGAAGTAAATGACCGTTTGTGGTAGGTGGAGGTAATTAATGTTTTGAAAAAGTTACCGTTGAACCATTGCCCTTTTTTGAAGTCTATCACAGGTGTTGACATAAGGCTTCTTGGTGTCAACACAAACTGGTTTTGGTTTTGGTTCTCAGACAAAAGTGTCAACTCATTCTTCATAAGGTGTCAACTCAACTTTAGTCCTTCAGTTCATACACCCTGGTGTCGACTCAGAGTGAATCTGGTGTCGACCCTTTCATTTTTTTAGTTCTTCAGGGTGAAACTTGGTGTTGACTCATATCAAAGTGGTGTCGACTCAAGACTTCATGTTTTCTGTGGTGTGGACTCATGTCTGCGTTGGTGTTGACCCAGCCAAAAGACTATAGCTACTGAAATTTTGGTGTCGACACATATCTACAGTGGTGTCAACTCAACCAAAAGACTTTGGCTATTGGAATTTCAGTGTCAGCACATATCTACTGTGGTGTCGACCAAAACTTCTAGTTCTCCGGAGGATAGCTTGGTGTCGACTCATTCGTTTTGTGGTGTTGACACAAGTTGGTCAGAGCCTGGGGGATTACTTGACGTTGACTCATTCGAGCACTGGTGTTGACACACATTGAGTGTTGCCCGAATAGTGACTTGGTGTTGACTCACGTTATCTTTGGTGTCGACACGATAATTAGAAAGTTCGAAGGTTCTCTTGGTGTTGACTCATCTATGCATTGGTGTTAACACAAGTTTATTTTCGTCAAGGGTGGTTAAGTGTCAACCCAGGCATATGTTGGTGCTGACTCATCTTGATCTTTGAACCTTAACTTAGTGTCGACTCAGTCACTTGCTAGTGTCAACTCAACTTGGATTATGGTATAATATTGAAGGTGTCGACCCAATTGATCATTGGTGTCGACTCAACCTATTTCCTAAAAAGTTTCAAGCAAAACGTTAGTAGTGTCAACCCTAATTCTTAATGGTGTCGATACTCGAGTCTATCAAGTGGGCTCTGACTATATGTGTCGACTCAAAAGGCTAATTAGTGTCAACCCAAAAGTTCTATTTGAAAGCACGTAGTGTCAACCCATTTAGCATGAAGTGTCACCTCAAATGGAATAAGGTGTCAACTCATAAGCGTATTGTGTCGACTCAATTTTTTTAGGAAACATTTAATTTATTATCTTTTTAAACTTTAAATAGAAAATATCTTTTAAAAAAATTATCAAAATTCATATAAAGTGCCATTAGGCTAACAACAACTATTAGTGTCTCTTGTACTTGAAGTCATGTACAAGGTGCCCGTTTTTGTTCCACGAGCCATTAAGATAGCACATTTTGTAATTTTTCATGTTCCACCAGTAAATGTTACTGAATGCCCTTCAGCGTCAAGTTGTTTGATAAAAATTAAGTTCATCATCAATTTAGGCACGTGTCGTACCTTGTGTATCATCCATATTGACCCATTCGACAATTTTATACAGATATCGTCGATGCCCACAATATTCAATGCTTCTCCATCTACCAAATACACCTTTCCAAAATCATCTACCACGTAATTTTCAATGATTTCTCGGTGTGTTGTAATATGAAAAGTTGCTCCTGAATCTAGCACCTAAGAGTCAATGGGGCCCTATCAACTGAAAGAAGTAAGGCATCTTGTGCTTCTTATATCGTAACATTAGCGAATTCATTCTCAATCTCCTTCTTCAGTTCTTTGTAATTCTTTTTGATGTGGTCAGTTTTACCATAATTTCGACACTTCAGTTGCCGCCCAGACCTGGATTTGCTCATACCCTTTTTAGACTTTGATTTGCCTCGATTTTGATTTCGTCAGTACCCCTACTCCTTGTTTCGACATTCAATACCGAACTTGTATTAGATCTAGAGCCAAACACCTTACCGACATCTCTCTTGCGCATTTCCTCGCTTAAGATCACATCTCTAATATCATCATACTTAAATTTATTCTTCCCGACAGAATTATTCACTATCATTTTCATTGCTTCCAAAGTATTTAGCAGTGAAGCCTAAACAACCAGAGCACGGATCTAGTCTTCAAAATAAATCTCAACAGAAGACAATTGATTGGTAATAGTGTTAAACTCATTTCAGTGTTGTGCAATAGGGGTACCCTTTAACATCTTAAGATTAAATAATTTTTTCATAAGATGAACCTTATTATTAGCAGAGGACTTTTCATATATACTTGACATGGCCATCATTAAGTCTGTTGTAGTCTTTTTCTTAATTACGTTGTGCGCCACTAAACTAGACAACGTGTCACACCCATTTTCTAAAAGCACAAAATCGATAAAAAATATCATAACAACGTGAGATTGCACAGTTTTTCTTTCGCGTTACAGCTAAAGTATCATCACATCATGAGATTGCACAGTTTTTCCTTCGCGTTACAACTAAAGTAGTGACTAAAAGCATTCAGGTGAGGCATGAATTCTACTATCCTTTTTTTTTTACTTTGAAAAAATCGATGTAATCTCAAATCATCAAACGAGTAGTACTTGTACATGATATGATTATATTTTTCAGTATATCCAAACCGGCGTATACCAAACAAAACTATCAAATTAGAATTATTTATTTATAGAAAATAAGCAACTGTACATGCTTCGAATACGATATCTTGTATCCCCAAATCAGCGTATATTTTACAAAAAAAAAACATTAACTACGAGCCCGAAATTATAGACTTGACGACTGTGGTGGACCAATTCTAGCCATCCCTGCTATCTGCAACCACAAAGGTTATAGGAGAATACATTTAGTATTATAATGAACAAGATAGAAAACAGTCAATCTACTAAAACATTATGCTTTCCGTAAGAAAAGTTAGATATTGCATCAACTTGTCACAAAATTTCATAAAGAACCTTATCATGTATTTTAGGATCTCACAAGTTATAACAAACTTTTCTCAATATTTGTAAAAGTAGCACTTTAGGCTCAACAACCACAAATTATGAAATTCACTATCGCAAAATAAAGTTTATGGCATAACCGCCACAATACAAAATAATCATGTCTAATTCACAACTCATACCCAACAGTGACCAAGTAGTCGTCTACCTTATGACCGGGAGTTCAGACGGTACCATAACCTCAATTCTCAATGCACGGATTAGTAATGTGGTGGAATGGGGGCCACTCTCTACCAAGCACGAGTGGTATGTGCTGTTCGGGACTTATAACCCGCAAAGCCTTTAAGGCAAAAACCCCCGCTCAACGGGCAACCTCCCTATAGGGAACAACAACACCCATAATTGAAAAACCTCCCCTAACGGGATATAAATGGCCAAAAACCCTTGTAACTTGGCACTTTAGAACCACATAACATTATCAAAAATTTTCATTTCACATAGTCATGCTTTGTAAAAAGTGCAAATAGCATATTTAGAAATATAATGACATTTGAAGAAAATATCATGTTATCACAATTGTTCATGCTTAAAAAACATGGATATAAAACAAGTTCAAAGCAAAGTTTATGTATTTTTGTTCAAAATAATACTTAAGCACTCTCACATGCCAAAAATAATACTACATGTATGTTAACAAATAATATTGCATTTAGGTTTGAAAATAATATTGTATTTATGATCAAGATAATACTTAAGCATCTCACATGCATTTATATTCAAAATAATATTGTATTTATATTTAAGATAATACTTAACCATCTCGCATCGACTTAGGCGTGACAAAACTCTCTTCTTGTTCTTAATTCCAAAATTTTTAATCATCCGGTGATAAAATCTTAATGCATAATGGAGAGAGAGAGATTACATAACAGAGAGAGAACTGTTGGCCGGGGATGGTGGCAGAGGCGAACGACGGCGTGGGTGGTGTTAGCGGCATCCGGCGACGGCGGTGGCTGAGCGGCGTCGAGCTCGCGGTTAGGGGTGCATAAAAAAATCGATTAAATCAAAAAATCGGGCCAGACCGGACCGGTCGGTTTAGACCGGTTAAAATTGTTTTCGATTTGGATACAATTCGTGTAATTAAAAAATTGTTAAAACGGTTTGATTTATGGTTCTTAAAAAATACTCACGGTTCGAATCGAATCAAACCGTGAAAAAGTGAAAAATTAAACAAAACCCACACAGCCGGTTACTCATGTGATCCTATCTCAGTGTATCTACTATCTAATCGACTAAATCAGTAAGTTTCAAAAGAAGGGGAATATGAGGCTCCATCACAGCATCACTTTCCCCTTTACTCCTGACTTCTTTTCATAGTTAAAAAACAAAACATAGGGTTGCGATTTCGCCGATTTGCGATTTGCAATTTGCAATTTGGGGCTCTTTGCGATTTACAATTTGCGGCGGCTCTCTATCGTCGAGACGTTGTCGCCGTCGATCTCCTCTGTCATCGCCACCCTCCCCATGTTTGATTTTCGATCTCCTCTGTCATTGCCCTCTTTTCGCTAACCCTAACCCTAACCCTAACCCTAATCTTAACTATTTTGATCTCCACTGATTTTCAATCTCCTATCTCTCTCTCTCTCTGCTATTTTACATTTTGGGAAGATACGAGCACAACCAGTTTGGGAACCAGTGGACGTGGAGATTTGGATTTTTTGAGTGTCGTTTGATTTTGAGTGTTTTGGGTCTTCCGTTTTCTTTTTGCGCTAGGAGGGATTGTTCTACTGTGATAAATAGTGTTTTGGGTCTTCCGTTTTCTACTGTGATGAATAGTGTTTTCTCTCAAAGCTCAATAGTCAATAGCAGTCGACAATGTATCGAAAGTATCCTCCTTTGTTTTCTTAGGCATATTTTTATTGTTTTCATGTTTCTGTTTATTATGTTAA
>JAOTRH010000002.1:10312897-10325679 GCA_034768845.1 Heliamphora exappendiculata
GCTGACAATTCATTTTGGTTTCTAATGCATTTGAATCTCAATGTTTTTGAAAATATGTTTACATGAATTATAACTTGGTTTGTTAGTTGGATATGGTTCTTACAGTGAATGGAATGGTTCATTAGTTGGATATGGTTCTTACATTGAGTGGAATTTCTGCCTACTTCAGCTATAGGAAGCAATCGTATATGGTTTGTGATTTTGCATCTCAGATTATATCGCTTGCATTTTTAGCTATAAAATCGTTAACCGAACCGTGGCCGATATGTCTTTACGGATTGGTTCTGGTCCAGTTCCGTTACTTGAACGGTTCGGACACGGTTCTAAAAAACTTGGAACCGTTAGCAATGGTCCGGTTCTCGATTTCGTAAGAAACCGGTCCAATACGGACCGTGTGCACCCCTACTCGTGGTAATAGTGGAGTTATGTGTTTGGCTTAAAAACTCATTGTGTGTGAGAGATGATATGTGATGAAATGTTGCTACCAAATGCTTTTTATAAGCTGGCCTAAATCTTTTTCAATCATTACTTTTGATTTGAACTTATCTAGAATCTTATCCAAATCTTTTTCAATCATTACTTTTGATTTGATTTTATCCATGATCTTATTTATAATCCTATCAAAATATATTTAAAAAAATTTAGAAATATTTAAAATTTTTATCGCTATATTATTGTTTGTCAGAAATTTTATTTTTACAAATTTTATATGAACTATCAAATAATATATATTTATAAGGAGTGACACGTGTCTTATTTTTATTAACTGTCATGGTACCGGCTATTACACAACGTCAGCCAAATAACTCTCAGCACCTGTCCATCGAGTAAACTCCATTTGCCCTTCATGCCCTTTGACCTCGTACCCTAGTGACAATGATAGTTTATTCCCGTATAAATAGTCCTCAATCTGCATCCTTTAATATCCAAAATTAGATCCATTCAACTTCTCGATCCCTGCTAATCTTCTTTCTTTTTCCATGTGTGTTCTTCAACCCTCATAGCCTAGAGCTCTTATACTAGTTGTTGGGAATTGGAGAAAGCATGCGTCAACAGGACTTACATACTTTCACTATATACTTAGAAAAATACATAAGGCTACTGCAAACCCTAGTTGCCAATGTAAGCCATGCCCCCCATACATACCGCTCGAGTGATTCGTCGAACGTTCGTCAAGCGGTTTCATCATGTTCTCGATTTCTCATGTAGACTGTTCAAGATGGTGTGAGCTGTTTCAGACTGCTCGAACGGTTTTCCCACTGCTTCAGAATTCATATATATATATATATATATACGAATTGATGTAATTTGTCTAATTTTAAAATTCATATAGTAAAGAAGAGCAAGTTTTTTTCTTTTCGAGAGATTGCGAAAGAGTGATAGTTGTGATGTTTCTATAGCTGAGTAAAAGAACAAGAAAACTTAATTAAACGAAGAAGTCAATGAACAAAGCAGCTTCACTAATAGTCCCATTGACTAGATGAACAAAAGCTTTTGACGTTTTGTTCGCAAAATTAACAAAACACCGACAATAACTAATTCTTTGGCTTTAAAGTTGCATGTGTGCAGATAAATACTTGAATACAAATTATTCATAATAATAATAGTAGAAATTATTAATAAAAAATTTAATACACACTTCATGTTTAAGGTGTATAATTGTGCTTTATAAATTTTATTATCCAAATTTATGACTAAATCACAAAAAATTTACAATTCAAAATCACTTTGGTTCATAAATCAACAATCACAAGAATCATTATTTTAATCAGAAAATTCATAGTTAAAAATTACATAATTCATAACTCACAAATTTTAATTTGTCATTTAAAAAATTTAATAATTTTAGTCATAAATATTCATAATTTTAAGTATAAAATCTATACACCCAAAATATAGGGTGTGTTGTGTATCGAAGTTTTTTCCCAAAACGGTAGGCCAAACAGAACAAGAAGTAGGGGCTTTTTTGTTGCAACAGCAATTGAATTTCGACCTATTTAACAAATTCTGATTCGAGGGAAGCGTAGAGTGCAGGAAAGGAATGATGGGTTCGGAGGCGGGTCAGTCGGAAAATGTGCGGAGTTCCAGGTTGATTGCGAGTTGGTTGATCGGAGGGTTTGTTGTAGGAGTGTCCGCTCTGGGCTTCTATTTTGCATTTCCGCTGGGGAGCTGGAGAAGCGGAAAGAAGAAGAAGCCGATACGGGTTTACATGGACGGCTGCTTTGACATGATGCACTATGGCCACTGCAACGCCCTGCGTCAGGCTCGCGCCCTCGGCGACCAACTAGTCGTCGGCGTTGTCAGCGATGCTGAAATTACTGCCAACAAAGGCCCTCCCGTTACTCCACTCAAGGAGCGGTACGTAAAGTGCCCTCGGCGATCAATCATTTTCATATTCTGGATTTTAATTCTGTAATTTTTTTACGCTCTTCGTCAATTGTTCAATATCTTGTTCGGACATCAATGGATTGTTGCTTACAGATTTGGCACTACAACAACTAAGAGACAAATTGATAATGATGAATTAAGTTGTTCCTTGTTTTGTATCTTGCCCTTAGTTACATTAAATGTTTCCGTTTTTTACTTGCTATAATGACTATCGTATTCGTTTGCGTATAACTACCGAAACCTGCTCTCCTGCTCATTTTCAATTTTTGAATTTATTGCTGGACCAATTGCTTGCTTTTGTTAACTCAACATGGACGATGCTATCCCTGTGCAATGGATCATTAAACTTGAAACTGCATTTGAATTATTTTTATTTTTGAATTGTTTTTGTATTTTGTTTTTAAATTTTCCCTGAATCGTGAAATTACGAATTTCTTGCGCTTTAAATCTTGTTCTTCTGTAGGAGGTTTGTCATGAACCCCTTATGCTGAATTAAGTGAAATTGAGTCTGACATGGGGATGCACACAAGCTATATTGACAAAAATGAAGGCTCAAATAGCTAACTTTTTTCGCGTGTCGGAGGAGAACTCTTTACAATGCACATTTGGCAAAGCAAAGCTAGATCATTCCAACACAATGGAATTTGAAAGTGGGGATATACCAAAATACTAATTTTCTTGTAAGCCAGACATTGGGTTGAAAAGTTGTGGTTTTATAGTCTTAATGAAGCTCACTGTTGACAATTGTTTTATTTATTTATTTATTTATTTATTTATTAATTTTAAAAATAAAAAATTAGGAAGTTCAAATAATGTTCGCTCCTGAGAGTAGATTGATTATCGTGAAGAGGTAGCATTTTTTTTATGCAATTGTCTATGCGTGAATTCTCTATTGTGCCAACACAGGTGAAGTCTTATAGCACCCCTCTTCAGTTGTTGACAATTGGTTATGCTGATTCTTATTAAATTAGCTTGAAGCACCATGGATACCTAAAAAATCAAAAGCCAAAAGCGTGATGAGCTCAAAGCTTTTGGCCATTCAAATAATTTTTGCCCTTATAATCCAAGGCTGAAAGTTTATACCTCTTTTCCCATAAAAGAACGGAAAGTTGAAAATGGGAAACAGGGTAGTAAATGATTTTGAATGCGAGGAGGTGAAGAAGGGAAGGAAAGGTTTATAAATGCGCCTTGAAATTTGAATATCTATGTCTTAACTTATGAAGGTGAAGTCATTGATGGTGAAAAGGGCCATTGAATTAGAAGTCATTACAAAGACTGATTGTGAGTGCTACGGTGTCCAATTTTAGGTTTTGGGTTCACTTAATAGGTGTTTTTTCCTTTTTGATTCCTAGTCTCTTGTTCTTTTTTGGATTTGAGTTTTCAGGGGGAGAAACATGTTGGAGATGTTACAAATATATTTATGAACCTGTTTTTTCCTATTCCATGCATGGGTATGGTTTTATTTGTTTAACCAGATAGCTATGTAATAATCTTAACAGTTTGACGAAGCAGTCAGTCAAAACAAATAAAGAATTATAAGAACATGAAACAGACCAATTAAAACTTAACAGAACTAATACTATTGTTTCTAATTTGTGTCAAGCTCTATCGATTTATCTCTCCGACATGAATATTTTATTAATTTCTAGTGTGCTTGGAATTCTTTTATACTTTTTCTTGGAATTGTTCTACTGTTGTGGTATATATGTATTCTCTGTTAAACTTAGATTTAAGAATTTTGGGTTAAAATGATAGAATTTATAGAGAAAGAATTCCTCTCTCATTTCTTATATATTACAACTTACTGATATATACGTGAGTAGGAGGGGGACCCGGTGGTATTGGTCCTTGTATATTTTTAAAATCCCTACAAAACTTGAAAATTCCTTGAATACATGCTATATTTTTTATTGTATAAATGTTTTTCATTTCATTAGCCTCCCAAGTCAAATTGCCTTCCAATACTGAAGTCCTAGCTTCGCCTCTCTCTCTCTACACACACACACACACACACATGTACATATATATTCCTGCATGTATAAACACACATACACATGTATATAACACAATCTTCAGGAATAATTTATACTTATAGTCTCTTGATCTTTCATTTTAGCACATTTATCACTCTACTAAAATAGAAAATAAATATAAAGACAAAGTGACAACATCAAATAAGAAAGGAGACTGAAATTTTATAACAAAAAGAACGTGAAAAGACGAATGGAGGAGGAACAAAAGACATAGAAAAAGCGTGACTTTATGTATATATGATTTTTTTAAAAAGCACAATTTCATTTTTTTGATAATTAAATTCCAACTTTAAAATAAGTGTATTAATTAATTTAATAATTAAAATTCTCTTTGTCTTCCCATCTTTTTATAGTCATCTCTTTATCACTTTAATACATTTACCACTTTACTAAACATGAAATAAATTCGGAGACAAAGAGAAAACATCAAATAGAAAAAGAACATGAAAATATGAATGAGGAAGGAATAAAAGACAGTGGCAAAATTTTTAAATTGGCAAATGTCACAGTTTTGGAATATGCCAATAAAAACTACAACTTTATGTATATATGATTTTTTTTTCAAAAACTCCATTTGTAATTTTGAATATAGTATATTACTTAAATAATAACTGAGATTCTACCCATCTTCCCAATTTTATATATTCATCTCACCGGTAAAATTGAAAATAAATAGAAATCTCTTAATAGACAAAGGGAAAGAAAGTAAAAAGATAACACAAAAAGAGAAAAAGAGGACACATGACAAATATTTAGAAGGACACGTGGCAAATTCTTAGAGCTTGCTAAGAAGAGGCTCTACTTTACATATATAGTATATGATGTGTTTAACTGTTTATGCATGTGAGGGATTGTGCACGTGTGTAATCATAATTGGGCTCTATATTTATGCAATGCCCATAGTGGTGGAGGAGGGGGACTGCCATGGTCGGAGAATGAGAAGAGAAGGGAAAGGGGAGAGAAACAAAAGGGTTGGGGTCTTGATTCGGTGTGGTTGGATGGAGTTCTGTTTCTATGAAAGGGATGTGGCAGGAGCTTATTGGAAATTGTTGGAAGGTCTAAATATTTTTATGAAATATATTTTTGTACATTATACAAGGGGCAATATAGGCATTGCATTTTGTTAAGTTGTTGATCTCAACATTTTCCATCAAGCTCTTTGATGATAAAAAAAAGCAAGGGAGGTTTTTGTATATTGTTCTAGATAGTAAAAGTAAGGGAGGGATGTGTAATTCTCAAAACCAAATGGGAGGTTCCTTTAAGTGTTAGAAAACTTAGGCGAGGTTTGTGTAATTATCCTAACAATCTTTATTTAAAATAATGCATATTTGCCTTTTAGAGTGAGGCTTTTACTCACACTCGTTTTATAATGATGGCATCCTTTCCCTTCCCTGTTCACTCCTTGTTTCTGTTGGATTTCACTTGTTGTGAAGTTCAAGCCTCAATTCAAAGATTGCTTGATGGAATTGAGTTCTAATCCTCCCTCGATGCTAAACTTTTGCAGCTTTGGCTCGACTTTATAACTTTGAGAAAATTTCTTTCGAGCAAGGGTTGGGGAATGAGTTGTTGAGGTTGCTTGTGGTATCCCATCCTACATCATTGGGATAAGAGATGTTAAGTCCGCTGTATGATGAATTAAGTAGTCTATTCCTAGTAACTTAGGTTTAAGGATTTTAAGTCATGTTGATAGGCTCTTCATTTAAGTTACGAGACAACTAGTCGGTTTGGGTTGTTACAAATGGTATTAAAACTATATCTAATCTTGTGGAGTGCTACATGAGAGTATGATCAGGGTAATAGAAGTTTCAGAGAGTGCTAAAGGTCATTGGTTAGTGTATCGTGTGCCTACTTATGGGTTACTCTGTGTCAGCTTATGTGACGCTAGCAACAAATCCAACCAAAGAAAGAATTCGAGCAACACGATGAGGACATTATGTCCCATTCCACATCGGTTGGATAAAAAAAATATTGGTTTGGTATATATTGAATCAAGTCAGTTATTACTAGTCATTCGGATTTAAGTATTTTAAGTCATGTTGTTAGGATCTCCATTCACCTTATTGGGTCAATAGTATATTTGGGTCATTACACTTTACCATTCTAAGTGGAAATGTCAAATGAAGCCTCCCCATGATGGTGCGCTTCTACTTAGGGAGAATTTGAAATATAGCGGTCTTCTGACCCCCATTGACCCGACGTCAAAGTATAAGTAAAGCACTTTGAGTTTCCATCACCATTTCCAAAGATGGGAAATCTTAACAAAATCACTCTAGTATCGTAAGCCGGCCATTATAGGACAAAGTAG
The DNA here is from genome assembly GCA_034768845.1 of Heliamphora exappendiculata. Lineage (NCBI taxonomy): Eukaryota > Viridiplantae > Streptophyta > Magnoliopsida > Ericales > Sarraceniaceae > Heliamphora > Heliamphora exappendiculata. The sequence continues at coordinate 10,319,624 of JAOTRH010000002.1, forward strand.
GAAAGGCGTGCTGTCTTCTTGAAGTAAATGACTGCCTTCTTGTCGCTAATGTATCATCATCTAGAATAGGCTTCATCAAGACAAGCTTAGCAAGTGGCAAGACTGAGGAATGAGGGAAAAATGAAGAAATTTTGACTCGCGAGGTTGAGAAAACAACCTTACCGCATAATATAGTTGAGAATGGGGCTCGGTTCTAATCCCATAATAAATGTGAAAAGGCGTGCACTTATTTTTGAATCTTGATGTAAGAATATTGTCATATGAAATTCATTCGTTTCTTCCCCATTGTTCTTCTCGCAATATTCATGGCTCCACACTTGTTTTCTCTCATTCTCTATCTTTGCCCATTGTCTCTTGGAGTCCTATTGATGGGAAACACAAAGGATCATTTGTAATTTTATTTAAATTATTTATATTTAATTTTACTTTTAATTAGGATTTTATTTTATTTCCTTTAGTTTAGGATTCTAATTTATCTTTTAATTAAGATTCTATTTTTATTTCATTTCTTTTGAGATTCTAGTTTATCTTTTAATTAAGGCTATATTTTTATTTCCTTTTCATTTAAAATTTTAGTTTCTTTTTAGATTAGGGTTTAAAACCTATAAATAAGAGGCTTACTTGATGTAGTACTCATAGCTGATTAATGAAAAGTCAAGTTTAAGGTTGTGGCCTTGTGTTAGGGTTTCAACTATTTTGTGCTACCTTTCCACCCTTTTCATCCCCTCCATGTGCAACATTATTTGGTATCAGAGTTTAGGCTCAAGACCAACTGTCTCCCTCTTCTTCTTCTTCGACTAAGCCCTAGGCGAACTTCTCTCATCCGAACCTCATCACACAATTGGAGCCCTAGTGCTTTGCTATTGCACTCAAGTTGTTATTGTTGTCGAACATCACAAATGCAAACACAGTCGCTGCCAACCATTGCCGTACCAGCCATCGCCATCAACATCGACCAACCCTCGCGATCACAGTGTCGTCACCTCCATCATAGCGCCATGGCCTCACCATTGCGAGTTCCATCGCGAGCAAGCCACCCTTCCACTTCACCTTGTTGAAACCCTAGTGTGTCTCTTCCCCTCCCCTTCGTTGAAACCCAAGTGCACCCCTTCTCCCCTCGTCGAACCCTAGCGCACCCCTTCACCCTCTCCTCGAAACCCTAACGCATCTCTTCCCCCCAGAAACCCTAGTGCACTCTCCCTTTCCCATCTCTGTGCATCGCCCAAGAAAAAAACCCTAGGATTTTTCCATCTTTTTGCAAGATAAAGACAAGGGCAATACTATAATTAGTTAAATTTTAAGTGCTTCTCCACCACACTTTTTTGTGCACTAATACATGGTAGAGGATCTATAAGTGATTGAGGTAGACAACGGTTCTAAATTAGGCGTTCCTAATTTTAAAAAAGACCAAGATAAATTTGATTCTAGTTCATCTCATGAGATCAACGATTCTGTTCCTCCTCCAACTATTGAAGAGTAACACATTCCCATGCAGAACACAATTACAACAAATGAATAGCCTTTTGAATATAAAGATGCGCTCAACTTGTCTCGTCTCATTGATAGCTGTTCAACAAAAGATGCCGATAAGCTACACTTGATTGATTTTCTTGGGGTTAAATTTTTTTTTGGGTTATTAAATTAAATTTTATAGACCTTGTCAATCGTCTCAAGATTAACATCACATGGAATGGGATGAAATTACCGTATCTAATCTAAATACTTGATTATATGGCATGACAAAGTATAATATTTCAAGCCGAACTAGAGGTCGAGTTCTTTTCCTCAGTTGAGAAGCATGATGCGAAACACGAAGGATCATTTAAAATTTTATTTTAATTATTTAATATTCAAATTTACCTTTTAATCATTTTTTATTAGGATTTTATTTCATTTCCTTTAAATTAAGATTTTAGTTTATTTTTTAATTAAGATTTTATTTTTATTTTCTTTCGTTTAGGATTGTAGTTTATCTTTTAATTAAGATTTTTAAAATTTTTTTTTTCTTTTAGGATTTTAACTTCCTTTTAGGTTAGGGTTTTAAATCTATAAATATGAGGCTCATTTAATGTATTATTCAGAGTTAATTAATGAAAATTTGTGTTCAAGGCTGTGAGTTTGTGTTAGTTTTTCGACACTTTTGCGCTACCTTTCAACCCTTTTCATCCCCTCCACGTGCTGCAGCATTCTATTTATTAAACTGGATGGGGAGCTAGCATAGTATGTATATACCTGTATACTATCAATAAAAATATACTATCAGCATACTCCCCTCTCCCCTCTCTCTCTCTGCCTACGTGTTGTATGTGTGATGAAAATGCCATAACTTTGTTATATGTTGATTTTTCCCTGTACTACTATTTGTTTTTATTTTATCTACTTGAGAAAATATGCTTTAGTCCTGCACAAATTGGAAACCTTTGTTTGGCCATCAAGCAAATAACATTTTTTGTAAATGTTGATCTTGTTATTTTTAGGATGATAATGGTCAGTGCTGTGAAGTGGGTGGATGAGGTCATTCCTGATGCACCTTATGCTATAACTGAAGAATTCATGAAGAAACTATTTGATGAGTACAATATAGATTATATTATTCATGGGGATGACCCGTGCATTCTCCCCGATGGAACTGATGCTTATGCCCTAGCTAAGAAGGCTGGTCGATATAAGCAGATAAAGCGCACAGAAGGAGTTTCAAGCACTGACATTGTTGGTATATAATTTCTCAGTTGATCATATGGTTGATGGTTTGTAGTGATTGGTTTTTTGTTTAACTTTTTTTTCATTCATTTTTTGGTTTTGCTTTTTTTTTGCTGGTGGGGGTAGCAATAGTACTTTTTTTGTTTTTAATAAAAAAAAAATGACAAGGAACCTCCCCAAGGCAGAACCCTTTTGATCCACTCACGAAGAATAAACCCCGGATACCCCGCAAACCACATGTATCGGCTAAGATATTTGAGTTTATGGTTCATTGCAGAACTTAACTCCTTGACCGCTGGGGCCCACCCATGCGGGCTAACAATTGAACTTCATTATAAGGGAATTCATGTTCTTCTGACATGGAGTTATTAGCAGCTATTATGCATACTTGGAAGATCATTTTGCATTTCGGTCAGCTGTTGGAAGTTAACTTGTTTGGTAATGTTATAAACAGGTCGTATGCTTCTTTGCGTCAGGGAGAGGTCCTCCAGTGACAGCCACAATCATTCATCTTTGCAAAGACAATTCAGTCATGGTCACAGCCAAAAATCTGAAGATGGTGGAACTGGGAGTGGAACACGCATTTCTCATTTTCTACCTACATCTCGCAGAATTGTGCAATTCTCCAATGGGAAGGTACCTATTGGCTAGACTGTCCCTGCATTTTAAGATGTGATTATCACATCTATCAAAGTTCCTTTTTTTGCCAAATTTTGTGTCCCTGCTTTGTTCTTCTTTTTTGTATTTTGTTTTGGGGATGGGGTGGATTGTGAGAGACCTTTAAATGTGCCACTGGAATGACTATTTTATTGTCTTTTTTCATGGTGACAAAATGCCATAAATGAGGGCCGAATAGGACTTTGGATTGCTTTATTTAGATCAACTGTCCCACGCCAGTTATTAAAAGATTATTTAGTCAATTAAAAGATATAAAATATAAAAATACAAAGAGCACTACCAGACATCGTAGATTGATGGGAATTCCCAATCTGCTGCCTAAGTTGTAGGAATTTGTTTTTCCATTTTTTTGGGTGGGTTGTTTATTATGTTTTTTCATTGATGCTTTCCCTTGCAATATGAACCACAATGCTAAATGAAATTCATGTTAAAAGTTATTTAAGTTTTTCTGGAGAAGACTTTGCCTATATCTACCCATTGATAATAAAATTGATTCATGATTATCTTGTCTTAAAGAAATGGTTCATTTGAAACAGATTTATTATGTGCAGAAACGGTTTTGTAGAGCATTGACTATACATTGTTTGCGCAATGCCTCCATCAACCGTCTTCTTTTCAATAATTTATGATTGAGTATCTTTGGTACTTGCTTTGTGAAGCATGGGTTCTCTGGTGGTTGGAGAGAGAGAGTGATCGTTCACAAAGCTTAGGATCACTGAAATGAGTTTTGGTTATTAGTTTCTATTTTGCAGGAAATTTTTTTAATGAAAACAAAATACAGCACACCCAATGGAGAAGATATTCTTACCTTACGAATTCCTATTCTTTTTATGGTAGCTAATTTTTGAGTAATTGTCCAATTTTGTTTTGTTTTGTTTTTTATTTTTTATTTTTTATTTGTTTTGCTCACATTTTTATGGGTGCCAATCTTTGAGGGAAGAGATGGTTAATAGACAGGCAAATCATATTGGGGCGAATGGGTAACTCTTTAGTCACTTAGTGGGACTGTGGGAGTAGTTAATCACTCAAACTCAATGCAACAAGCTTCTTTCCCAGTAGCCTGGGGTCAACTACACAGTTCCATTTCTCCAGCCAACTCTATTAATGCAGTATCTCAGTTAAGTACAAGGAAATGGTATCCTTTTTTACTGCCTCCCTTTGGCTTTATAGTGTCCTCGTGAAATCATATAACTTTCTCTTGTATGCATATTCGTTGATCTACATTGCACATCACACGGCAATACCATCTTGAACTGAGTATGATTTGAATGAAAATATAACGACGTTATCAATGTAGGAAATTGAAAAAATGAATAAACTGTATAGGTCCCATTTCTTGGATGTTATGGAAGTTTTGTTTTGCTCTTATCTCGGTTTTGACTGGCAATAATACCATTGTGATTTCTGTTACTTTATTTTTCAAAGTTTAATGGTACAAATTACAATACTGTCATAAAAGGGTTACATGTGGGTTCCACAAAATGGTGTTTCTCAGTAAAATGCAGTATCCCAGTTACGTGTGGTCATTGACATTAGCTTCTTCTAGAATTGCTGCTTCTTTAATATCGTATATATATAGTTTGCATTTCATGCTGATCGTTATAAATGTTAAGTTATTATTTCTATCCAAACATGATATACCGAAGCAACAAGTAATATTTTGCACACCACCATTTAACAGCTTCCCTGTTGAATTTACCAAAATTACCCCAGTGCACTGTCTGATCCTTTCATTGAGGATTTTTTCATAAGCACATTTTGGCACAATAGTTTTCCGAAGTTCCTTTGGAAGATCGCATCAAAGAAAGATGATCGTACAACTAACATTTATGTTCACACTTACATTGAATATGCGATTCTTTTATATGCATGTCTTTGTTAGTGATATTATGAGATGCGTGTATATTATATCTGTACATAGACCCGTTAACTAAAAGGGCTCATTAGGGTTTTGCTGTATCCTTGTAATTAGTATATATAGTGGACCTCTCTAATTGAGAGGTTAAGCTTTTCGGATAATAGATTATTCTCTTCTTTACATGGTATCAAAGTTAGGATAGCAAAACCCTAATGGTTTTGTAGTTCCGACGTCGGCACACTCTGTTTTTGCTGTTTCGGTGGTCGGCAAGGCTTGTTCTTGCTGTTTCGGCGTCGGTAAGTCATGTCCTTGGGGTTTCGGTGGTCGGAAAGGGTTCGGCTGGAACTTTCGGTGGTCGGCAAGGGTTCGGCTGCAGTTTTCGTGGTTGGCAAAGGGGTCGACGAGAACTTTCGTGGACGACAAGGGTCTGCGGTGCTTAGGGTCTGCTCGAAAAGGGTAGTCGACGGCTAGGGTGTGGTCCAGAGGGGTCGACGCACCCTCTGGTTTGCTCAGACAAGGTTGGCGACACCTAGGGTGTGGTCCAGGAGGGTCGGTGACACCTAGGGTGTGGTCCAGGAGGGTCGGCGGTGCCTATGGTTTGGTCGCAAGGGGTCGACGGTGCCCAGGGTTTGGTCGCAAGGGGTCAGCGACGGGGTTTGGTATCAGTTTCTTGATTTCCTATTGGCTATTGTTCACTTGGTAGCTACAGTTCCTTGGGTTTGGTATCAGCTTGCTGGCGACGGGATTTGGTATCAGTTTCTTGATTTCCTATTGGCTACTGTTCACTTGGTAGCTACTGTTCCTTGGGTTTGGTATCAGC
>JAOTRH010000002.1:10334664-10398324 GCA_034768845.1 Heliamphora exappendiculata
TTTTTGTCTTCTGATCACTCACTAAAAGTAAGAGCATAGTAATAGCATAGTAATGGATCATGTCAAGAGCCAGAAGTATAACACAGTCAACACTTGAGATGGAAAGCATAGTAATGAAATCGATTATGCTTTCAACTAAGCAGAAGGAATACAAAGAAGAATTAAATCTAGAAAATATGCTTGAGATGGAAGATGTGTCCAGAACAGGAAAATAACATGGTCAAACAAGGAAGTACATAGTCCTTGATCCTTCCATTAGAAATGTTGGATCTGATGGCTCTTCTATTCTGTTGATCAAATAAGGTAAATGGAAATTCTTCACGTTTCCTCAGACAGTGGGAATGAATTCTATTGGTTGATTGACTAGTAATTTAAGGAAATTATTGAGCCAGCAGAGTTTCAATGATGCAATAACGTCTAAGAGAGATGGAACGATACGGAATAATAGTGATTTCCTAACTTTGCACTGGTTTAATTCAGCATGATCTATGTTATTGGTGAGGTGAAGTTAGATCTGAAGTTTTATAGTATATTAGTACAATTAAATAATAAATACTTAAATTTAATCAACACGTTCAGAATGTTACCAATCATAGTCATGCTTTCCTCCATCGGTGGATGACAGAAGATCATCCATTCCACTCCTAGCCAATTTTGTTGATCCAACAGAAAGTGTCCCCAGTTTCACTGAACCTGCGAACCCGAGAGAAATAGAACGTAGTAACTAAACATTGAATCATCTCCAAGTCCAGAACAAAAAACGAGAGAGAGGTGAAAATTTTATGTTAGTAATTCCAGAAAAAAAGGACTACCCTTCTATTCATACATATGATGAAATTACACGGAGAAAAGATGCCAGAAGAACTATGATTGCCACATTGTTAAATCGTCTAATCTGGGACGCAAACTGAGTGCCGAAATCCGACAATCAGAATAAAAACATGTTTATGTTTACACGCGTACGCGTATATCAGCATCAAAGGACCAATTCATCCACCATATGATATTAAAATACGAAAATTTTGCGGGAATGTCAGTTCATGAAGGTATTTCGGCGTATGAAGGAGAGAGAGAGAGAGAGAGAGAGAGAGAGAGAGAGAGATGAAGACTCGTACCATCAGATTCATCGGAAGAGGCGACGGAGAGACTCCGGCGATTCCTAGAGAATAGATCCAAGTTCTCGTCTGTGTCCCTGGACATTCCAGTGAGACTCAGACCTCGTCGGTGCTGCGTTCCGGCCGGAATATTCCTCCCGCCGATTAGAGATTCCTTCAGTCTCCGATTCATCTCAAAGAATCCAGGATCAAGACCATGACCAAAAACCGAAAGCTTTGAGAGAGAGAGAGGGGGAGAGAGAGAGAGAGGTATATGAAAAGGCAGAGACGGAGGTTTTTGTGATATTTACGTCATCAAGCTATGAAAGGGAGATAGAGTAGAGTGTAGATCTGGTCTGTGCTTGGGTTGTAAGTTCCGGCGGCAGCATCAAGCATTAATGGTGAGTAGGGAAAAAAAAATAAAAACCCAACAATGAAATAGGGCGGGAGGAGGAGGGGTTGCATTGCTTGCTTCTATTTCTTCTTTTGTCATTCATAACTATATATATATATATATATATATATATATATATATCATCAACTGATCAACATGAGATTCAGAGCCCAAGGACTAAGCTCATGTTTGCCACCACTAAATTTTTTTTTAAAATTATTTTAAGAAATAATAATAACTTTCAAACTATATTGTTTAGTATTTCTGAAAATATACTGATTTTTAATCTTTTTTTAAAATAAAAAATATTATATATCTTAAAAATATTATTTTTTTGAAAACTTAATTATAATATTTTTAATTAAAAAATTAACTTTACTCTCACCAATAAAAAAAATATTCTAATATCTCAAATAACAACTTAAAAATAAAAAATTTAGAATAAATTAAATATTTTAATAAAAAAAAACTTACATCAAAGAAATTATTTTAAATGTTATATTTTTTAAAAATAAATTAAATTAAAAAAAAAAAACACAACCTTCTTGAGATATGAAAGGATTTTAGATTTGACGATGAACAAATTCTACTATTCTAATAGGAATGTGTCAAACCAGGAAGGGCCCATGTGATAGAGAGTAGAGTAGACTTCAAATCTTGGATCCTGAACCTTCTTATTAATCAGATCTCACTTTCATTGTGCACTCCCAATGCACACTAGGAATCCTCCCTACTTTCTCTCTACCTGTACTTGTTTTTTCCTCTTATCTCCATGACTCCATGTGTTATATGCATTTTTGTTCTCATAATCATGAAATGTGAATGCCTCCTTATCCTCACTCTTTTTCTTTTTTATTTTTTTTATTTAGGATAAAAATGAAACTCAAATATATTATAGATTTATTACCGAAAAAGAATACATATATAGTCGTAGAGCATGCAACCCCTCTTCAATGATCATACAATTAATATGCAATCGCATTAGACACAAAATAAAAGATATTAAAATTATTTTATTAAAATATCATTATTCACTAGACAATACGTGCATTTGTTAACTTTTTAAAAAATATGTTATATAGTTGCCAAGACGATTCGCGCGTTTGTTAGTTTTTAAAAATGCATTTTAAATAGTTGCCTTAAAAAATATATTAATCTATTTGTCGAGACGATTCGTGCACTTGTCAGTTTTTTGAAAAATATGTCAAATAGTTACGGTCTCAAAATTTTTTAATAGAACTCTGTAATCAAAAATTAAATTAAGTAAAGTGTGGCGTTTAAGATTGTACATACTTCTTTATTAATTGTATAACATATATTGAGTCGATCTCTATCTTAAATTTTACTAAGTGAAATTTTCAAGTCAAGTCCAACTCATTCATAAGAAGCTATAACTTAATCTTATAACTTCAACTTTCCTTATTTTTTATTCCTACAAGCATTCATATGCTGATATGCAATTGCAATTCTTAACTTTTTTGAAAAGATATTGAATAAAAAGAGAAGAGAGAAATAACATTTATTGTTAGATGATTTGGAAAATCAAAAGTGTGTGGGAATTTTTTTTTTCAAAAAAAAAGTGGATAATAAGAGGTTTTTTTTCTTTATTTTCCTTACAGTTAAAAGAAATCACATTATATTGATGGGAAATTTAAACAATTGAGAGTGTAAGTAAAGTTTAATTTTAAATTGACGCGAACAAGGGCAATTTCTTAGTAATATAATAATACGAATAGATGAGTAAACACTGAGCGACGCCACACATAGTACGGTGGGTCAATTGACCTTATTTATTATTTATTATTATTATTGTTATTGTATTGTATTTTTTGAATTAGTGTATAATTAATTTTATTAAAAAAATATAATTAACCCGTTAATAAACATAAACTATATAATTACTTATAATGCATCGCAATGCATATTTTTATTTTGAACAAAGAGGATGTATATATAGATAAAATGTTAACAAAATAGTATGACTATATTAATTACCCAAAAAAGTAGACTGAATATATAAAAAGTGTAATCTAATTATTAGTCGAGATATTTACTTTACTTTGTGTTATACTGGTAATAGATGATTAATTGTTAAATATTAAAAAGTTATTACTCTATAAAATAAGTAAAATTAAAATTACTAAATGACTCTATTAATAAGATTTTTTACGGTTAAAGAGAGTTTATTGTTGGCGATGGTAGTACAAAACAAAAAAGAAAAACTCTTTATCCAGCAATGGAAAAACACCAAAGTTTTAAACTCCTTATATATATATTTTCATTTTCTTTGGGTAGCAAACAAGGCTACACTCAAATGAGCCAAGTCTCCACAAGTTAGGGCCAATTATTTGTGAAATTTGACCCGAAAAAGTCAACATGGTTGTAATCACGGGTGACATTGTTCTATTTTGTTACTTTAATTTTTTACTATTTTTCATTAATTTTCCAAAAAAAAACTGATTCCATATGCATTATTGTGAACCTTTTCTTCTTATTTTTTATTTTTTATGACAAGAATATCAAAAAGCATGATTTTTTTTAATGAGAAAAAAGAGGGTTATTTGGTATTGGATTATAGGAACAAAACGAGCCTCGGTTCCCAAAATTTTAATTAGTCTGTCCATAGCATTTAATTTGGTTAATAAAGCCAGCGACAAATGGAAATTTAGAACTTCCATTGCATTAGAAAAAATCAATATGAACGTGGGGTGGGGATGGTGAATTATTAATTTCAGGTTGGTGGGGGCGAATTTGAGAGAGGAAAAACAAAAGAAAAAGAAAAAACCCTTTTGTTTTCTGATTTATTTAGCCGAATATATTTGACGTTCAACTGAATGACACTACAACAACTTGAAAGCTCCTAGTCTCCATCACTAAATTTTTCCAGCACGGTGATTAAACTGACAAATATATGTTAAAATTCATATGCCTATATACACAAATCTATTGTTATTAATGTGCATGGTGATTTTGTAGGGGTATAATTAATTGTTGAGGAAAAGAAAAAACTAAGCTTAGGTCTATGGGCTCGATGATCGAATCGCTCGTACACAAGAAAACAAGAGTGAGACTGACCGATGGACTTTGCCAAAAAATCCCTCAAATGTTAAAGTTAGTAGACTATGTAAAAAGTTTTCGAAATTCTAAAATGAATTTAATAGAGTATTTTGTAAGAGAGGGAGTTATGTGTACCTTATGTTTTTAGCTCGTTTTTACATTGAAACTGTGTGAGATTTGGTGGGGGAAAAAAGGGAAAAGTGGCTCGTGTTTTAGCGGGAAAAGAGAAAATTCTAGCATTTTTTTATGGGATTCCTCTGTTACCCTTACAGGAATTGTCCAAGGCGCTTTCTGCAACACCAGCAAGTTGATAAACCGTTTTATGTCATTTTAGCTGTCATTCGATGCAAGAATGTACGGAGGCGGTGTTCTGAGTTTGACTATCTCATCATGCTTAATAGGCTTTTGTCTCGATCGGGCACACATCACGGTCGGGACTTGTGACGTGTGCCCAACCGAGCTTGGCAGGTCATGTTGACTTAACTGAAATGAATCCCCTAACTATCTTGATTCGAGTATTTGGGCTCGGCTATTGGCCATGAGTCAGGTTTATGCATTTGGGTTGAACTCCGTCAATTAATAGATAGGAAGCTTTCCATTCATAAAGAGGGAGAACAAAAACAAAAATTATAAAAACAATGCATATTATATATTGCATACCATTGCGTACTTACAAATTAATATGGTGGGCTACACAAAGTGCTGGTCTGAATCCCAATCAGTATGTCAAACTAGGGAAAAAAAAACAACAAAGTTGTCCAATCTTAACCACTTATTAAAGATCTTTTAAAATAAACAAACATTTTTCGGTTAGATCTAAAGCAATATTGGAGATGATTGCAAATTTTGTCTAATTAAAATGGGCAAATTAGTCCTCATATTTTTAATTTAGCTAATTTAAACCCCTGTAATGTAGAGCTCGTTTCAATGGTTCTTCTGTCAGAAAATATTAAAATTGCAGACAAAAAGTAGTCATGTGGTTAATTTTAATGAAATGAAACTATTTTCTGTTTAATTTTATGATAGTTTTTGAGTGAGGGACCACATTGAAATAGGCAGAATCGAAGAAGGAAGAGAGAGGCATGCCCACAAGCTTGTTTCAAAGTTAAAATTTTAAATTGTTCAAACGGAAATTGCGAAAATTTAGTGAAGACAGACTATTAATGTAATTTACCCTTTCTTTTGTCCCAAATGGCTTGGCCGCAAAACAAGTAAAAGATATAGCTCCTGTGCTTTAGTACATTTGAATCATTTAGTAGGTGCTATTTTAGGCCTATCTCCTATGGTTGCCATAAATTAAGATGTTAAATAGTTGTTATACGACAAAATTGTAAAAAATAAAACCCAATTTTATGTGTTAAGTTATTGTTAATTTAAAAGTATATGTTATAATGGTGTAATTAATATTGTGTTAACTTTTATACAAATACAAAGACCGCGTGAGCAACTAGGCTCGTATCTTATACTAGCTACTTAGGTGACATAGGTGGGTAGCCGGTTGAAACATCTGACATTGCCTACTCTGTTGGCATGCACAGTTTTAATTCTCAAAATCATCATGCTAGAGCATATATGATTTTTTGGTGAAGCAAAAAGTAAAATGTGGAAAGTGATTTTCCGATGACCGGAGATAACTCGCCTTCCTTGATCACTCCACTAGAAAAATGGGTTTGTGTGATGGGAAGAGAGAGAAATGAGAGAAAATAGGTCAACAAAGCAAATTTAAGGAGGGAGAGCATGGTACTGTGCTTGCTACTTACAGTAACACAGTTACTAAAGTGGCTCATGTTTGTTAACTGACACACTTTAAAATAAGGTTACCTAAACTTTTGGAGAGAAAATATATTGTTCATATATGTTTGTTAATGGTGCAAAAATATGAGTAAATATGCATTTTAGTTTGGGTACTAGAGATGGCCTTAAAGTTGTATTTAATTTGTCCTTTTTCATAGAAGCTTTGACAATGAAATACAACTGTATGATTCACACAAAGAATATTTTCATGTTGCAAGATTGGTCGTCAATGAATGCCAATTTTTCCCAAATTGCCTAAAAAAATCGTTCAGGGTAAGCAAAATAATATAAGATTTGATTGAAAGATAAAGAAGAAATTAAAAATGCTGATGCCAGAGAGAGAGAGAGAGAGAGAGAGAGAGAAATTCTAGACATGATCTTTTTTTTTAATGGTTTGGACTTTGGAGAGTCCTTAGGACTCTAAAGTACCTATTCATTAAAAGACATTTTTTATTTTATTTTTTAAAAAATTAGTTTTGATTTATGCAAGACAGATAAATGTATTTATGTATTTAATACATATTTTAAAATTATATAGATAAATTTATCTGTATAAAGAACATAAATAAATTTATCTGTATGCATTATATATAAATTTATTTATTTATATTAAATTTATCTGTATTATAGACAATTAGAGCTCGCGTATTAAAAAATTTATTGATAAATCTTGCACGTTAAAACTTATTTTTTGTTAAACCTTTTGTTGAAAGCCCATTTTTTTTATACACAACTACATATGGTTTGGTTTTAAGTTTAAAAGGCATGACCTTTCTTTGAGATATTCTAAACCTTGGAACTTTAAATTCGAAACCACAGATATGGAAATGTGTTTTGGAGTAGTGCGTGGTGTATTGTAGCTTTGCAAATGTAGTTAAGCTAATTAATTAAAAAAAATGCGAATGAGGTCTGATTAATAATAAGGCCGAATTAATTTTTTAATATTTGATTGGCTTTGGATTTGACAATGAATTGAACCATAACTTGTTTGATTTTTACAAATAGAATTGGGTTAATGTTATAATTTTTCAATTTCATCCCAACATTAAATAAATACTTTTAAACCAAATTCATTGCAACCATGAAAAATAAATAAAAGGTAATGATATCATTTTATTACCAATCTAAATGGATTAGATTGTCAATAGCTACCGGCGGACCAAAAGGGACTATTAGTCCAACCCATTTTAAAACAAACAAACAAAAGATTAAGGCATCCATGGGATTCATTTTTTATTTTTTTGGAGTTGGTGAAATGAAATAAGATATAACAAAATGAGAGCTGGTATAGAATAAAAAGGAAGAAAAAAGGAAAAATCAAAATCCTCTTGTTTTGTTGGGTGAGTGGGTAATAAATAATAATGTAAGTCGGGTGTAAGGAGGTAGGTAGCACTCAAATGTCCAATTGAATTGAAGGGACCAAACACAGCAGCATGTTTCCCCATCCATCCTGAAGGGGGCCACAGCACCACCAACTATTTAAAAACAAAAGCAAACTTGACCATTACGTTCATTCATTGATTTGTCAATCGAAAACATTTGCACAGAAGAAATGCGAATGCGACAGTTTGGCTATATGAACCACATCTCGTATGCATATGCCACTGATGGGCAGATCTGATTTTTTGGATTTTGATGTTTCTTTTGTCCTGTTTATTTTTTCTAATTTTGTTGCTAGCTTTCAATTTGAAACGGAAAAAAAAAAAACATTGTTATTTTGATGCCTGCCCACACTAAAAAGTAATATTGGTCCTTAAATCACATTACATCAATGAGTATGTGCACATTGACTGCCGTCTCTAACATCCAATATCGGTAGGATCACAAGAGAGTTTTTTGGACATTCCTTATCCTTATATTTAAAAAGCAGGTCAACGTTTTTAATAAATAAATAATAAATTTAAAAAACCTCTTACAAATTGTTGCCATTTTTGTGCCTCCTAATTTGAGCAAAATAAGTAAGAGATGAAGCTACTAACAAAGAGAGAAAGAGAGGTACTATTTGTAGGAAGCTGACTAAAACGAGAGGGTTCTTAATTAAATTAGGTTGCAAACGTAGATGTGACTATGGCTGCTAAAGGGATGGGAGAACCACTAGATTTCCTTTGAAGCAAAGTTTAGACTTTTCAAAAGCAACAAAAGAATCTGGTGACATGAGACTATTTTATAAAAAGCTTGACCCCCCTCACATGCCTCCTACGCAGAGACAGAGGGCGATAGAAATAAAGATAAGAGAGAAAGCGACTGGTTAGATCAAATCATGCAGCATGTGATGAACATCAATAATCCATGGCCATGGGGGGTCAAATGGGATGGATGCAAATGAAGGTTCCAGTGGGTAACACACTTGCGATGGCAACATATTACATGGAGGAGAAGCATGATAATCTCTTTTAAAATTCACAACTGCTCGGGTGGCCTATAAAAAAGTACTACAAGGCCACCCAAGCAATCGGGCTACAATAAATGCTTACAAATGTAGTCTAACAAATGTTGAAGGTCTATTTAGTAAGCCATAATACCATAAAATGCCGAATAAACAACCACCCACAATTCATATTGACATAAATTATATGGGGACATCCAATCTCCTTACATTAATTAGCATGAGAATCCATTACTGTTTATATGTTTCTACTTCTTCTCATCACTTTCACTTGTAGAAGTCGAAATCAGTATCAGGCTTCTTAACATTGGTCCGGTAACCCTTCTCAAAGTCCTTTGGAAGTATAACATACCGGTTCTTGCGGACTGCATGCATTCCTGCTTCTTGACATATAGCTGCTATCTGCAGATTTCCACCGTTTTCCAATTAAAAAAAAAGTTTTACCAACTAAAAATGCATAACAGCTTTTGGATTAGTATAGTTGACCAAAACAAAACAAAAAAATTAAGAAGACAAAAGGCAAATTAAAAGAAACAAAGAGGAACAAAATTAGAATCCCATACTGGTAAAATTGAAAGATAGTGAAATGAATCACAAAAGTCATGATCTTTAAAAACAAGCCTCTACTTTATTTTCCTCTGGGAAGCAAACCAAAGAGACATTCCAAGATGTTCTCATTAAAAAAAAAAAACCTTGAACCACTAAAACCCAGAAATTCGATATTTCCAAAAATACTAATTTCCACACATGCTAACCACAAAGCAACAATATAGCCAAAACACACATGCACGTGCATAAACATTCATTCTTCATTCAATGTTGTCACAGTTCAAAACTATGAACTAAAGATGGATCAACTACTCAAAAGGTTGACAGTAAGATACAGCAACTCATATAAGATTTGGGAAAAGGGAGGGGTAAAATACATTAACTACAAATATTACACCAAAAGCATCAGTAGATTTAAGAGGCAGCAATTGACTAACCTCAGCAGCACTTATTTTATCGGGTCGAGATACATAGTCCTCCAAGTCAACCTCATCACCCAAGTTCATCTTTGCAGTACAAACCTATTAAGGAATAACCAATAGTGAATAACTATAACTAAGAGTGAAGTCTAGCAAAAGGGGAGAGAGAGAGAGAGAGAGAGAGGCTCCAACACAGTTGACAAGACAGTTAACCACAAAATCGAGCAAAAAAGGTCGTGGTTCCATTTTTCAGCTCTCAAAGGGACAGAAAAAGGGTGGTGGTGGAGAAATACAAAAGACCACTGACCTGAAAAACAAGCCTCTTTTGTCGCCTATCAGGCAAAGGGAATTCAATCTTTCGATCAAGCCTACCAGGGCGTAGAAGTGCCGGGTCCAGGGTGTCTGCACGGTTAGTTGCCATTATAACCTTCACATTTACTGTCTGATCGAACCCATCCATCTGCCAGGGCATTCAAACCATCACAACTTAATGGGCCTGGATTACCCAATAGAGCTACAATGTCTATTATATTAGATAGTCTTCAAAGCAACCATTGAAATCAGAATAAATCCTTCTATCCTTTTCCTTATTCATTTTTCTCTCTTTCTTCTTGCAATAAGTAATTGTTCAATCCTTCAACTCAAATATCTGAACGTGGATTCAGATTTGGTCCATATTTCAACTATGATACCTGATTTAAGAGTTCCATAAGAATTCGTTGAACTTCTCTATCAGCTCCAGTTTGTGCATCAAATCTAGCAGTTGCAATAGCATCTACCTCATCAATAAAAATAATTGCAGGGGCATTCTCTTTGGCGAGACGAAAAACATCACGGACCATTCGAGGACCCTTAACGACAACCAACAACATTACTGAGTTAGGTATCCACATAGTTTTATTTGAAAAAGGCAAGCATACAAAATAAAAAATGCATCCTAAACTCCTAATGACAGTAATGACCATGGAGGAAATATGAAAAATAATACATGAATTCTAAAAGTTGAGGTTGACCGTACAATAATCAATCTAAACCCCTCATAAGCAAGAAGAAAACTCATGAAGCATACCTCACCCAAATACTTCTGAACAAACTCAGAACCAACCACTCTTATGAAAGCTGCTGTCGTGTGATTAGCAACAGCCTTGGCAAGCATGGTTTTACCAGTACCAGGTGGACCATAAAGCAACACGCCCCGTGGAGGATCTATCCCAATCTGCTTGTATAGTTCATGATGTGTCAAAGGCAATTCAACAGCTTCACGAATTTCTTGCTTTTGAATGTCACATCCTCCAATGTCCTGTTCAGAGAGAGAGAGAGAAAGGTGAGTTGGGATTAGAAACGAAATGCTGCAACTTTATAACAAGGTAAAACATTTGAAAGAACAATTTATCAATATCCAACAGTGTAAATGAACAGAGAAGATGTAGCTCAATACGATGATCAAGCATCCAACAAAATTATAGACTTGAAACTGATATTCAACTAATCAACTGGCGTATGAATAACAGCATGAAACAGCCAAATCAATGTTGAAACCGACTCTAGACTCAGACTCTTATATGGCTTTCTTTTGAAATATTGAGCTGACAATTATGGTGGTTTTAATTCTTTTCGTGTCTGTATTTCTCTCTTCTTCTTGTTCTTGTTCTTCTTTTTTTTAATTTCCATGTCAGAGTATTCGTATCGTGCCATCCAAGTCCCCTGTTCACATCCATTCTTCTTAACTTTACATTGATATTATGGACTAATAATTATCATATGTGTGGGTGTGCCTGTGTGGGAGAGGGACAGCAAAAGACACAAGTTTATTCACATGTACTGCCTTTCATGGCATGTGTGTTAGGTACATGAATATAAATTATAACAGAACCAGGTATCTGTGTTCTAATGAAAAAATTAATTTGTTGACTATTGAAACCTTAAGTCATAAATGCATCAAAGTCCATCAATTCGATAAATTTCAGCTGTCTATTTTGATTATCTAATGTGATAATAGTAGTTTGCAGTCACGAAGGATTCGTAGTGGCATATATAACCTCATCCAAACTAAGAATTGCCTATTTTCCTGTGTAAAAATTGCCTATTTCTCTCCTGTCGTAAATTCCACTTCGGTGATCGAATCCAAGTGCACTTTTCCCTTCTTTTGGTCTTGCACATACTTCAACTTGAGCAATATGCCCATATCACACTACCAATGTAGGCTACTGGTGATGTCTGATAAGAAACTATTCTCGCTTATTTCATCACCCTGATTGGTCACTACAACCTCAAAAGGGAGTTAAAGATGGAATATAAACTTCAAAATAATACTAAACAAACTCAAAAGCATAACAAAAGAAGCATTATTTATAATACCTAAGCTCTAATATGTCTAGTTTAATCCAACCTCATAATCGGAGCATCATTTGTAACCAATATACATACGAAAGGGAGACAAGAACCTCCGATCGGAGCATCATCCCCAATAACAAATTCATTAACGGACCTAGAACAAAGCTCAAACTAACACACAAGGTCTACAACATATAAGCTTCCAAGTACAGAGTTTTCCAACACACAGGAATAATAACCTTCTGAGACAGATAGATGACAACAAGTTTGCCAAAAACAACTCTAAATGCAATCATTTGGAAGCTTAACTCATAAGTAATCCCACTCCAACAGCCTCAACAATTTTCTAGTCTAACAAAAATGAAACCTTTTGATAATTTATCCAACTTAATTCAATATTCCGATAGATGGACCTACATTGAACATACATAATACTCTAGTACTGAAAAGACCTAAATTTGAAAAGTTTCCTGTTTCTGCAATACGAAGAGTAATAATTAGAAAACGACTCGATTCAACCCAATATATCCCTGTCCCTGCCAATTTTCTCAATCAAGGGGCATGTAGGGCAAATTCTGAAACCAATTAATCTTTAATTTAAGGGTATCACTATTATATGACAGTTGAAATGGTGCTAATCTATATATACAAGAATGACTCACATTATAGGTAACATCAGGCTTCTCCGATTGGCTCAAAAGGGAGATGCTGGAATCAGCCTCCGGCGGCAACACATCGACTAGGGCGTTGGAGTGGCGGTGCAAGGCCACGGAGGCGGACGGCTTCAAGAGCTCGCGGTTAATGGTGCTGAGGATTCGAACGTAGTAATTGGAGCCGGTGGTGGATCCGACGATTCCGTTGTTCTGATCAACCATCTCCATGAACTGGCCGATGACAAGGGGCACCGATTGGATCCTCTTGACCTCCTCCTGAGCTCGTAGAAGCTCGCGCTTCAGGTTCTTGAGCTCGTCTTTCACGTACTCCTCTTGGATGTCAATGAACTCGAGTTGGCGTTGGAGGGATTTGAGGCGGCCGTAAAGATCGTCGTCGTCTGAGGCCACCGGTGACTGGTCGACGACGTGTGGGTCATATTTCGACGATGGGAACGACCGCGGTGGGTCAGGGGAGGGTTTTGGATCCAATACCATTGCAGACGCTGCCATTGTTGCTTCCCTTCTCTCTCTCTCTCTCTCTCTCTCTTGCTCCTTGCTTTCCCTTGTACGTGACTTTGTTCGCACGAAACCCGTCTTCTACGTTCGTCTCGGTGAACCGGCGACGGAATTTATTGACGGTGAATTCAATTTTTGCTTCGGTTGGATAATAATTTATTTATTTATTTTATTTATTTTTACTTTTCATAATTTTTTATTGATTGTTCAATTTCATTACCTGACTTTGTAAATTTTTTTTATTAAAATATAAAAAAATTAAAAGTTTAAAAATAAATTAATAAATTAAATTTTATATATTTTTTTTTATTTTTTTTATCTTGACTGATTTTTTTTCTCTTAATGCTCTCCTATAAAAAAAAATAAATTAATAAATTAAATTTTTTGTTATTTATTTTTATTTTTATTTTTATTTTATCTTGATTGATTTTTTTCTTTCTTAATGCTCTCATATTAAAAAAATTATTTGTAGAGTGCTTATATAACTTAACTTTTAATTTTTTATTTATAATTCAACAAATAATTAAGGATATTCAATCGAAGTTTGCTTATAATTTTTGTTTATTAATTCTAATTCTAAATTAAAAAATATAAATTTTATAATTTTAAGTTATAAATTTATAATTTTAATAAATATTTCTAACTTTTAATTAAGTTTATAATCACATGTTTTCAATTATAATTTATAATTTTAAAATTTTAATTATACCAAATAACTTATAAGCACTTTTAAAATATTGTATGACATTAACTACATTGTATTTTTGACAAATATAAATTAATTTGTGTAAATTATTTTTACAAAACAGAATACACCTTAATTGATATTTATTTTCATTACCTTTAGTAAAGAAGCTCGAAAGTCTTAAGAAAATAAATATGCTGTCATACTTGCAACGAAAATATAGTAATTGTTTTTATGATTCATAAATTTTGTATTTTTTTTTCTATTGTCATTCATTCAGCATTTTTTTGTTTGTTACACAGCATAAACTATCAAATCTAATATTATTATAATTTGTAAATGCCTTATTAGTAAACGGAACAAGTTTTTTTAACCATTTTATAAGTGCCTTATTTTTCAATTATTGTATTTTTTGAATAAATATTTATTATTTTTATACATAAATCTATTATTATTTTTATTTTAAGTCATGGCTATCTAAAAAGTTTTTTTTTGTAAAAAGATTAATTTTTAAACTATATTATTTTGCATCTCTAAAAAGTTAATTAATTAATTTATTTATTTATTTTAAAAAAACTTATATATATTTAAAATACACTTAACTTTTTTTCAAATGAAAATAAATATAATATTTTCAATTAAAAAATTACTTCTACTATTAAATACACAAGAAATTTCGTATTATTATAAATTAAAAGTAAAAAGTAAAAACCTAATACACATTTTAACAAAATATTAAAAAATTATCCTAAATAAATACATTATTTTTCTAAAAGAATAAAACCTCTTAAAAGTAATTTTTAAAAACATGCTAGGGAGGAGCTTCCCTATTCTCTTGCACTCGCGACATATATATATGATGGCTGAGTTTAGAAAGACCACAAAGTAAGTCTTGTTTGGCTTACAACGAGACAACGCTCCCCGTTCTCTCTTACTCGTGACTGGTCGATCCCCATTCTTGCTGCTGCTGCAATTCCTTTTCACAAATTAAGGCCTCCATCCATCCATCCATCCATCCCCCAACAAAGTAAGTTTATCCCTTACTTTCTTTATTTTAAGCATTAAGAATCTATACGCAGCTCCTGGTCCTGGCTGATATGCATTTCGTTTCTTTGGATCTACGTCTATATGTATGTATATATTTTCTCTTCGTTTAGTAGCCGTAAAAGGTTAAAGATGCATTTATAGAAGTGCACACTCCTTTTCTTTTAATCGTAATTTTGACTGGTTTTCTGTGGATCATCTGCTTTTTGCTTTCTATCCGGTTTTTCTTTTCTTTTTTTTTTTGTCAAGGTAAAATCTTTGATCTTTTTAACAATTTTTTTGTCCCTGCCTTATATTTTCATTTTATTATTATTTCGAATCGAGGTCCGATTAGGGTTCTTTTTTAACCCTAAATTTCGAATGTTTAGGGTTCTGAGCTAGGTTTTAGTTTCTGGGTGCATTTACACGACGGTTTTTTGTTTTGACATTGAATCTTTTGTTTGTCGAAGTTCTTATCCAGTACGTTATAGAACGAATAATTACAATGAGTAAATTAGCCGACATTCCCTAATATCTTCTTCCTTATTTATCTATCGCGTTTGTTACAGCTCTGTTTCCTTTCCAATTATCGGAGATAATGGATACTGAAGTCGGTATGGATCAATTGTATAAAGGGGATAATTTCTCTCAGATTTCAGTGAAGAATCTGGATGAGAGTTTTGTTGTTATGGAATCTAAGGATAGCGTTACTGAGCAGCCCCAACCGTCCTCAATGACTTCCAATTCTTTATGGCCTGTAACTCCAGATTCAAACAGGGAGACTGGGGATTTCCTCTTTGATTTCACATCCCCACTAACATCACTTTCTTCAATTCATAAGACTCTTTGCTTTGATTCCCACCTCAACAATAACTTGTGTGCTTCAATTGATGACTGTAGTCCCTGTACACCAATGGAGGGTGTTTTCGACCCCTTTGCTCCCGGTCCAGACAAGCTCATGCTGGCTCCCCATGGTAAGAAGTATCTGGAAGAATCACGGAGCAATGTTGTGAGGCGGATTAATTTTGGTTCTTCTGTAAATCTTGTTCGAGATGGAAATTGTGAAACTGATACTGAAACAATCTCAGATGATGAGATCTTACTGGAGACAATGTACGATACTCTTTTGGAAGCAATTGTTTCAAAGCAGACAGAAGGGCTTCTTCATGAAACTTTACCTCTGGATCCAGTTTCTGACGGGTTTAATACCCCTAACTCCGGAACTCGTCTTAATGGAATTGCTGAAACCTGCCCCGGTGCTCCTGTGAAGCCCACAAGAAAATTAAGGAATGTTGGCCAGGGTTTATGCAGAAAGCTTGAATTCTGATATTGGAATATGCTAAAGTTTCAATACTGACCCCAAGGACTCTTTTTGGTCATCTATGGATGGTTTGATCTTGATAATTGTACCGCTTACTTGTATTGTCATGCATTGATATTCTTGTATGAACACTAACATGCTTGACTTAGAATATACTTATGATTTTGGGAGGATTTGTTTTGATGAGAAGCAGCTATCTCAATCAATAAGTTTATACTTTATGAGTAACACAGGTTTTTTTTTTTTTCACACGAATTAAAACATGTGCACGTCTTGCATTTTAAGGACTCTCTCTCTCTCTCACCCACACACACACACATTTCCTGCCCTACCATTCTTTATTTTCTGTGCCTCTCCTGCAATTTGTTTCATGAAGTGTGTTATTAGCAGAAATATTCTGGATGGTTGTGGAAATGATGGCACAGCTTGATAAAAAATCTCAATTACTTGTTTTGTTTTCCAAAAGTGGTGATATGATTACCTCTAGCGTGAGAATTGCTATCCACATCACTTGTGGAGGTTTAACTGTGAAGCAAAGGAGGTGGCACTGGGAAAATCTGTTGCATCAACTGATCAACTATTAGCAAGGAGATTGTAGGACCCGTCATGCATCATATGCAATGCATGTGAAATTAATTTAAATTTCACTAATATCTAGAAGATTTTAATGGAAGGTTAATTTTCTGAGCTGTGCGTCGATGTTTAATTCTTTTTAAGGATGTAATTGAGTGAATTATTTAAAATTTGGGCCTTTGTAGTTGCTGGAAACATTTTCTGAAGGTTTGATCTCTAATTATCATGACGAATTTTGGTTTTCCATTAAAATTTTCTAAAGTGTGCATTGTAGTTGCTGGAAACATTTTGTGTTTCTTAGTGTTCAATGGAAGTTAAGCACATGCGGAGCATGTGCCTGAAACTAAGTATATAGATGCATGTATATTTACGATCAGCAGAGAAAAAATTCTCTCTCAACTTTATCTATACCTTCTTTTCTATTCTTCTGTCCCTTGGAGACAAGGGAAGCCTTGGAAATTTTCTGTTGTGAACATCAGAGTAGAAGACGTAAAAGAGATATGTCAAGGTTTGAATAATCATAAACTCAATTCATGTATATATATGGATACCTGATATATATTGTGCATGCCTATACTTTCGGTTGAGAAAGTTATGAATATTGATGATTTCTCGATTAAAACTACTTATCAAGTATTAGAATACAGTTATATTATGTTAAGAAGATTTTATATGAAGTTTTTTAGATAGAAAATGGGGAATTGACGAAGAACAGAATGAAGAAGACGAAGGAGAAGCATGCTTGAGGAAGAACCGGTTGACCGGGCAGTAGGGCAGGCGAGTGGGCGGCAGGCCAGCCAGGCGGTTTGCCCTCCATCCTTTGTGTTTTACAGCCTTCGTTTGAAGGATGTTATAGAAAAATGTTAAATATATAAAGCCATTGCAGGAGGCAAATTAAGGGATTGAACTATAAAATTACTGGAAGAAGCAAAAAGAGAATAGAAGTTTAAATGGTTCTTAGTAGAGAGCTTTGATTATTTTCAATAATTGCTATGCAAAGAATGAACATGATTCATCTGGTTAAGATTTATTAATGTATCCAGTATACTGTATATGCATAGAAAATTCTACGAGAATTTGGTATTCGTATACCTTCTGGATCGGACATGAATCACACGATGGAAGATTCTAAGAAGCAATCACCGGGAAGGGCTTCAACCAAGGGTTGAGTTTAGAAGTACTCAGGTGTAGTGATCAACTTCTTCAGAGGTAAGTACAAGGATTATATGGATTGAAACTAGAATTATTTCTGTTATGAAGTTATGCTCAGTTATGAACTGGAATTGGTGATTGATTTATGATATGTGAATCAAATACAAGTTTAATTTTGTAGATAATGACTTATGATAATTTATGCTTGATGATTATGTGAAACCCAACTTCACGGCTAATGTAGGACTAGGAGAGCATCCTAGCTCTAAGCCTAATGTAGGATTGAGTCCTAGCCCGAGAGCCGATGTAGGGATGAAGCTTGGCCCCAAGGCAAAGTGTAGGTTAGATTGTGTCAGTGGACTATAGGTTGTGAATTAATGATTGTAGTGAAAAGGGTAATAAGTGTTTTGTAGGGATTTTGGTCTCATATATGTATCAACTGTGATCTATATATGTTGTACCAACCTGCATTAGCATGGTGTTTATTGAGTTCATTTGATGTTGAAAGGGGGATTATGGAACCAACCTGAGCATCAACTGGAGGCTGTTGAGGAGGAAGCATCATCTAGTTTATGCTCCTGCAAGGGCTTAGGGCCAAGCACCTGAACTGAAGGACAGAATGATGGATGAGGCAAATGCAAGAGGCAGTGACTACTGACTAGAGAGAGTGGCTAAGGTAGATGCCTTAGCCACTATCAGGCATCTTGAAATGCAGCAGAATCAACCTCAACCAGACTTGTCTTCTTTGATTGCTTTGCTTAATGTAGTATGTGCTGAGACAGGACCGACACAAACTAGTTTTGTTGGAGTGAGATTGGGTGATTTATTATTACTTTTGTAATTTTTCAGTTTTTTTAATTTTTGGAAATTGACACTATTGTTTCCTGATCAGTATGTCGCAGAACACACTATTGTTTTAGTTCTAGAATTATTTATGTATTAAAATTCCAAAATTCAATATATTACTATGACTTTATGCGATTGAAATCATTCTCAATGATAGAATTAAGAGCATACCCATTTTTAATTTTTAAAATAAAGTAACCATTGTCCAAAAACACGACACCTAGGTTATCTTTGCATAACTTTTGGGCCCAACCAAAATTTAACAAGCAGTAAATAACCGTTTATCAATAAAAGAATAAAAAATAGCATATTTCCATTTAACATACCAATCTTAGAAACCCCTAGAGGCACTTGGACCTCGTTTTTCTCATAACCACAAACTTCTTCATGTTTTCTACTAATTTAATGATGTATTTTTCCTTCTTAAAAAAATTATTCTAAGAAGAGGGTTGAGTCTGAATAGTGGTCACCTTAACTGCTTTGAAATCTTGCTCCACCAAAAATTGCACTACACTTTTCTTTGCTCCATTTTGATTGATAGAACTAAGCTCACTACACCTTTGTTTGGGGAAACAACCCCACCATTAGCTAGCTGCCCATCTACCCCTTTACTGTTAGAGGCCGCATTCAAGAATGAAAAATCAGAATTTATTTCTTTGGCAAATAGTTTGCCGTCCAAGGGATAAAATGGAGACTTGATGTGTTTTTGTTTTTATTTTTGTTTTCTTTTGCTACTATAATTTGGTAATAAAGACAATTTTGTGAACCCAAAAAGATCTAAGAAGATATACGCATGTGTCTATAGATAATAGATACCCTTACAAAATTCTGAAGTGTATGATACATTGTAGCTTTTTGTGTTTACAAATGTCCTTACAAAATTTAAAGCATATTGTATATATTGCAGCTTTACATATTTACAGGTATTGGGTGTATACATGTCTTGTATTTTGGAGATCTATATAATTAATATTTTATTTATTTATATTTGGGTTGACTGGAGTTATGAAGACAGGTTGTGTCGAATCATGTAAATTTTTGCGTGATTTTTTTGTGTGTGTACATTAATTTTACTTCTATTCACATTCGGAATTAGTATTCAAATCTCAACGAATTCGTGTGTTAAAAACGCGAGGAAAAGAAATATCCTGTACTGCCACAATTAGGATATACCAATTTTTCTTTTCCTTTTTTTTTTTTTCATCAGCTGAAGAACTACTTTCTCCCCCGGCTCTTTTTCTTTGGCCGGTAAGCATTACTAAGAGAATAAAAAATGAAAGACCAGAAGTAATGAGAAGGAAATGCCAAGTTATAAGCTATCTTATCGTGGAGATTTCCAAGATCACAAAAAAGTTATTTCGTGTGCATTTGTAGTTAATTTTTTTGAGGATATTATTTTTATTTTATATAATAACAAGTTGAAATTATATGAAATATGAATAAGATTTTTTGTTATATTAAAAGATGATAAAAAAAAGTAATAAACATTTTTGTTATTCTAAACAGTATAACTCAAAAATTATTCTTTGTTATAAAAAAGGTGTATAGCAAAAAAAGACCACTAGCATTGGTAAATATATTCTGTTTGGCATCTTTAAAAGCTATTTTTTTGTTGTAAAAAAGTTAAAATTTAAGCTGTAGTTTCTTTTATTTCTAAAAGGTTTACTAATTTTTCAAAAAAAAAATCTATACGCATTCTAAACACTTCGATTTTTTTAAGTAAAATGACAATAATACACTTAATTTAAAAAATCAAATTCACTCATAAAAACAAACAAATACCAAATACTATAGCTTCAAAGTAAAATTATAAGAATATTCTAGATATTTTAACAAAAAAATAAAAAAAAATTATCCTAAATAATTTATCTCAAATAATTTAATAGTTTTTCTTTTTTTTTCTTCTAAAAAGGCCAAAATTTTTAAAAACCAATGGTTTTAGACATCCTGGTTGGTTCTAAGAACACATAATAGGAAATTAGGAATGTACGGCGAGGCAAAATTTTCAACTCGGCCATATGCCATGGGCCGTGGGCCATGTGCCATGGCTGATGGGCCATTGAGTTGTGTCCGCATCTCGTGAATTGGCCACCACCCGTTGTTTACGTTTCTTTATTGTTTGCTCAAGAACTAACATTTAAAGCTAAAAGGGATCCTAAGAAGATACTTTTGGTTGATTTTTATTTGTCTTTTTTAAATAATCACAATCACAATCACAATCACAATCACAATCGAACTATTTTATTAATTATATGATAATAATCCATAAACACCTAATAATTCTTCTATGTGGTCTGTACAAAAATATATACCATACCATTTTATGTTTGGAATAAATTCAATATCCAATTCAATTTTTCGTTTGAAGTGAAAATATATTTTATTATTTTTTATACCACTTTTAATTTGGTATAAACTTATATAATGTCTATTGCATAAGAATGATGTGACTTGCAAGGGGCTAGAATTTCACATTGTCTGACTAGGGGTTCTCAACTCACCTTATAAAGTGTGCTAAACACTCAATTCATCAAGAGGCCTTTTCCTAAGAAGAAGAACAAAATTGTGTGTGCCCAAGTGACAAAAATCAGACAATATTTTAGTGTGGGATCCGGTAGAGGGGTGGTCCCTTCAATTAGCGCCGTCTGTGAGAACAAAAAAATAATGAAGAAGTCGATCGTGCCGATGAGTTCATCAAAAAGTCCTCGATGATGGAGATGATTATCAACACCAATAATAATCAAAGCATCAAACACATCACAAGGAGACAAAAGCAAAAATCAATTATCCTGATTTGATATTTGGTGGCCGTGAGTGAAAATCAATTCAACAGAATTGAGCAGCAGTGGATCAAGCAACGACGAAACAATGCGCTGACGAGGAAGAAACAGTCTACTTTTCGTGCATGAATCAGAGGTCAAACGAAACTCGATCATCATGAAATTTTAAAGGCAAACTCTCGGCGCATGATTCTTGTTCCAATGGTATCGTTTGTCAACCGGTGAGATCTAAACTTTGTTTAATTTATTTGGCTTTACTAAATATGTGGGGAAAATAGCCTATTTTTGCCCACAGATTAGAAGCCAAACGAAGTTCGATCATCATGAAATTTAACGGGCATACTCTCAACACTTGATTATTGTTAACCAATGGTATTGTTTGTCAACCAGTAAAATCTAAACTTTGTTTAATTTATTTGAATCTACTAAATATTTGGAGGAACAACGCCAATACCATCAGCCAATGCCTCTCAACTTTGACATTCTCAATAACTAAAAAGTAGGAAGCATATTAGCAAAAACCAAAGCCAGGCCAAGCACGAACACCTACATTCTCGCTACAACAAACCCCTGTGGGGATTAAAATAAAAGAGAAGCATCACTTCTCTCATCTCTCCCTCTCTATTATTTTCTTTTATCAGTATATTATTTAGAGCATGCATGCCATATATTTGCATATCTAATATTTTTTAATCACTCTCTTTACACATGTGCCTTTCCTTAAGCAATCTCAAAATTCACAGCATTATCTTTACTAGCATCAGATACAACAGCAACTCAAGAAACAAAAATATCATCAGCATGGAAGCCTCCCGAATATACATATGCAACTTCACTTGCAGTTACAACAGTCGCAGCAGCAACATAACTTAATACAGTCTACTCAATTGCAATATCTTTCTCAGCAATCTATTATGCAACCTTCTGTCATGCAACAAGCTCCATTATCTAGCCTTCAACAAAACTTGTAGTCTTCTGTTCAACAGTCAACACAATCTACGTTCCAACAAAATTCACAGTCAGTCATCAAGCAACAGCGCCAACAGAGCAATATATTTTTTCTCTCCCAGTAGTGATGGCAAAATATAGACTTCTTGGAGTGATTGGAGCCGCTATTATATCTAGACATAGAAAGAAGCACATAGACGAGAGAGACACATGTTCAAGAAGTTTGCGTCTATACGACAATACTGAGAATTATCCCCTTATATTAAAGTTCATCCCATACTTGAAAAAAATAGCCTAAGAGACTAAGCTCGACGTCTATTCGAACATAATTATCCCCTTGTATGGAAGTTCATCCCATACTTGGGAAGAAATAGCCTAAAAGGCTAAGTTCGACGTTTATCCGAACATAATTAGCCCCTTATATGGAAGTTCATCTCATACTCGGGAAGAAATAGCCTAAGAAGCTAAGTTGTTCGACGTCTATCCAAACATAATTATCCCCTTGTATGGAAATTCATCCCATACTCGGGAAGAAATAGCCTAAGAGGTTAAGTTCGACGTCTATCTGAACATAATTATACCCTTGTATAGAAATTCATCCCATACTCGGGAAGAAATAGCCTAAGAGACTAAGTTGTTCGACGTCTATCCGAACATAATTATCCTCTTGTATGAAAGCTCATCCCATACTCTGGATAAAATAGTCTAAGAGGCTAAATTCGAAATTTATCTGAACAACATTAGCCCATTGTATGGAAGGTCATCCCATACTCGGAAAGAAATAGCCTAAAAGGCTAAGTTCGAATCTATTCGAACAAAGTTACCCCCTCGTTTAGAAGTTCATCCCATACTCGGAAAAAATAAGCCTAAAAAGTTAAGTTCGAAATTTACCCAAATAGTTCGAAATCTATCCAAACAATTTGAAATCCATTAAGCAAAAGTTTTCACTCCTTTTTACTATAATAAATGAAAATAGAAGCTGGAGGGCAATTAGAGGAGATAAATTTTTTCAATAAAGATAAAATTACATCTCTTTAAAGAAATAAGATAACATCAAAAGATATGATATGATAGATTTTTTGATAACTCAAAATAATAATTAAAATCCTTGATGAAAAAAGATTCTTGTTATATGAATAAAGACCGACCTTTACGAGTAAAGGTACGCAATCAAATATTCATACAAGAATTATATTATTCTTCACGATGATTGTGGCTAACTTAAGTATCGGAGTGCCTCCAGCCGGTTAACACCGAACGAGGCGCTAACGGTGCTATCATTTTATAGGATTTCAAATTTTTCTTGAATACTTGATTAATCTTATTCGTTAGAAATATTCATCATCATGTGGATGTACGATTTTTTATCCCTACAATTTGGCGCCGTATGTGAAAACCCTAGTTCCACCAGTGGACCCACACGATAGGGGTAATGTAAGGGGATAGAATCCCACATTATCCGGTTAGGGGCTCTCAACTCACCTTATAAGGTGTGTTACACCCTCAACCTACCAAGAGGTTTTTTTCTAAGAGGAAGAATAAAATCGTGTGTACCCAAGTGGCGAAAATCGGACAATATTTTTGTGCGAGATCCGGCCGATGGGTGATCCCTTCATGACTATATTTTTCTGTTACTGCTATGTTATCCACCATATATAGAAGTTACATTGGCACAAATACTATATAACGAAATCATTTTAAAAACATATAAAAGTAGACATATAGGTCTAGCTATATAATATTTTATACAATCAAATACATTCCTATTAGAGCTCCTAATATACTATCATACCATAATGAAATACATAGTTGCAACTTACTCATAATTAGGTGAGTTTCACATTAATAAGAGACTGTGCTTGTGTGCACGTAGCAGCGCTCAAACCACAAAAGAATAAAATATAAATAATATAAATAAAGTATTATATTATTTTATAGGATTATACCGAATAAGAAAAATAAAAAGGAATAATTGCAGAGCAACTCTACCTTGCTTTGCAAATTCAAATCATCTTTGTTACACCCGGGGCGGATGGAGAGATGGGGTAGTCCCAAGATTTTATAAATTTATTATTGTTTATATATATATATTAATTTGTATTATTTTATGTATAATTGATTTTTTTAATGCTTTTTACGAGTATTAGTCCTTCGTATGGTTGATAGATTTCCTTTTTATGAAAGAAGAGGTACATTATTACATTCTAATTTCATTTTTTATTTCCTTTTTGAATTGTACTGTGTTGATCAAAATTTTGATTTTATAGCATTTGAAACACTATACATTTATCATGAATAATAAATGCTCTACACGGTCTAAAAAATAACCATTCATATTTTTTATTGCAAATTTGATTTATTTAGAAATTACTAATATGTTGGGATTTCAATTACAAATCTCTGATAGAATGTTGAAATAAGTAATTACCAACTCGAACAAATAACAAGAACGAGAGACAATCATGCAAACAAAAAACATAAAATGTATGTGATTCGACAAGTATACTTACGCCCATGGGTGCTATGAATTTTTACTATGTAAAATAAATATACAAAACACAAGAATTTTAGACTTATTCTCGTATCTTTCACAAGTCTCTCTCACAACTCAATAATAAAAACAGCACATAATAATATAATAAAACCATAGGTTTAAAACATTTTGCGTCGGTGGTGCTCGACGAGTGCCTAGCGAGCACCCTACAGTGGAAACCTTGGGGTGGTTTAGCACTTAAGCGCCCCACGAGGGCTTTACACTAGAAACCTTGGGGTGATTTGGCGCTTGAGCATCCCACGAGCGCCTTATTAGCGCATTATTTGTTGAGATGTGAAGAAAAAATCTGTTTTAGGTTAGAGCGATCGATCGGTGGTTTAGACCGATCGATTTGTCATCTCTGCAGGCGAGAAACCGAATGCAGTGTAAAATCGCTTGATAGACCGATCGATCCGTCTGTGCGATAATATATTTATAAGTTGCTAGGGTTGCACCCGCCGTGTGTGGAGTTTTATGTTTTAATTTCTGTTCTTCTCTAAACTCTCTTCTAAACTCTCTTCTCTTTTGTAACCTCCAATCAATAGTGAAATGTGTGATCCCGTAAATGTAGGTATAACTTGTCGAATCACGTAAATCTTGTGTTTGTGCATGCGATTGTCTCTCTTTCTCTCATCTTCGTCGTTTATATAGTGTTTGTGTGATTGTGATTGGTCTTGGGCCGGATTAGTTATCGTGTTCTAATCCCCAACAACTGGTATCAGAGGTCGAGGTTAGGAGGTTGAAGATCACGATATGGAAAACGACGGGAAGATCAAGATCGAGAAGTTCAATGGTTCGAACTTTGTCCTTTGGAGGATGCAGATCGAGGACGTTCTGTATCAGAAAGACCTGTTCCAACCGTTGTTTGGGGAGAAATCGGAGAAGATGACACCGACCGAGTGGGAGATATTGGATCGAAAGGCATTGGGGACCGTACGACTGAGTCTCGCACTGTCGGTGATCTTCAATATCGCAAAAGATAAGACAACGGCAGGCTTGCTGGCGGCGTTAGAAAAGATGTATGATCAGCCCTCCGCATCAAATAAGCTATATCTGATGAAGAGGCTATTCAATCTAAGGATGGCGGATGATGCCATTATAGCGAAGCATCTCAACGAGTTCAACTCAATTGTAAATCAATTGGAGTCAGTTGGGATCAACTTTGATGATGAGGTTAGAGCCATAGCTCTCTTGTCCAGTTTAGCAGAAAGTTGGAGTGGCTTGGTTATCGCAGTTAGCAACTCCTCGTCCAAGTTGAAGTTGGAAGAGGTTACAGATTTCATCATTGGAGAGGAATCCCGCTGCAGATCAGCGGGTGAAGGATCAACATCAGGGTCAGTGTTGAACGCCGATGGTAAAGGGAGAAAGACAGATAAGAAGAATTAAAGGGGTCGAGAAAATCACATATCCAAATCACATGGTAAATTGCAGACTCGGGAGAAGTCAGGTAGATGCTGAAACTGTGAACAGAAAGGCCATCTCAAAAGGGACTGCAAAGCTCCGAGAAAGTAGCGCGACGACACAAATCAAGGTGGTAAGGCAACTGCTAATGTTTCTGATGAGGAAAATACATATATTTTGATTTATGCATTGGACTGTCGAACTTAATCATGGATTGTTGACTCGAGTGCGTCATTTCATGCCACTCCCCGCATGGATATACTTCACGGGTATGCGAAGAAAAATTTTAAAAAAGTCTATTTGGGAGACGATGAGGCTTGCAGTATAGTTGAAAAGGGTGAAATACAGATCACACAGGCCAACGATACAGTATTGAAAGATGTTAGACACGTGCCAAGTCTAACGAGGAACTTGATCTCAGTAGGTCAATTGTCAGAATTTAGAATTGTGACAACATTTGGGAGAGACTCCTACAAGATGAGCAAGGGGTCATTAGTTTTGGCTCGAGGGAAGAAGGAGGGTACACTATATATATACTCGAGTTCTTACAGTAGCATAACAGTGGCAGCATCAAAAGGAGACACCAGCACGTGGCATAGGCGTCTCGGTCACATGAGTGAAAAGGGGATGAGAGTTCTGGCACAGAAAGGGAAGCTACTGGGTATTCTGTCAGTGGACTTAAAATTCTGTGAAGATCGCGTCTTTGAAAAACAAAGAAGGGTCAGCTTTACACAGCAGGTGAAGACTCCAAAATCAGACAGATTGGAGCTGGTGCACACAGATGTATGTGGACCCATTCAGGTACCCTCTATCGGTGGCTCGAGGTATTTCATAACTTTCATTGACGACGTTACCAGGAAATTATTGGTTTATTTCTGTAAGAACAAATTAGATGTGTTTGAGACTTTCAAGAACTGGAAGGCATCTGTGGAAAATGAGACAGGTCTGAAACTAAAGTGTCTGATGTCTGATAACGGCGGCGAGTACTGCAGCAAGGAATTTAAAGATTACTGTGCAGCTAACAGAATTAGGAGACTAAAAATTGTTCCAATGAAGCCGAGACAGAAAGGAGTGGCAGAACGCATGAACAGGACGATCATGGAACGTGCCAAGAGTATGAGGTTACATGCCGGGTTGCCAAAGAAGTTTTGGGCAGACGCAGTGAACACATCAGCATACTTGATTAACAGGGGGCCTTTAGTTGCACTGAATTATGGTATTCCAGAAGAAGCCTA
The DNA here is from genome assembly GCA_034768845.1 of Heliamphora exappendiculata. Taxonomy (NCBI): domain Eukaryota; kingdom Viridiplantae; phylum Streptophyta; class Magnoliopsida; order Ericales; family Sarraceniaceae; genus Heliamphora; species Heliamphora exappendiculata. The sequence goes on from JAOTRH010000002.1 coordinate 10,362,358, forward strand.
GACCGGGAAAGTGGTAAAATTTTCCCATTTACGCATTTTTGGTTACATAGCCTATGTGCATGTTGAGTCAGAGAACATGGAAAAGTTAGACCCCAATTCTCGAAAATATATGTTTGTGGGCTATGGTACAGATAGCTACGGTTATAGGCTGTGGGATCCAGAAAGCAAAAAATTAGTGAGGAGTGTGGATGTAGTTTTCAATGAGTCTGTTTTATACAAAATTAGATAAGATGAGAAGGATGAGACAGCTGACAAATCAGACTATGATGAGTTTGAGGGATTGTCTAGCAAAGTCTTGGAACCCTGGGATGTGAACAGACAGCCAACTCCACAGTCAGAACCACTGACTCCCATAATCAGGAGATCCACTAGAGTCAGCAGACCTACAGTTAGATACTCACCTTCATTGCATTACCTGCTGCTGACAGGCAGTGATGAACCGAAATGCTTTGAAGAGGCTTTGCAGACAGAGGCAAAGGGCGAGTGGGAGCATGCAATGGATGAAGAGATGCAATCTCTTTCATCCAACAGGACTTAGGATCTAGTTCAGTTGTCCAAGGACAAGTCAGCACTGCAGAACAAGTGAGTCTACAGGTTGAAAGAAGAAGCTGATTGTAGCAAGCGGTACAAGGCGAGGCTGGTAGTCAAGGGTTTTTCAGCAAAAATCGAGAATTGACTACACAGAGATATTTTCACCAGTTGTGAAAATATCCACCATCAGGATTGTTTTGAGTATAGTGGCTACAGAAGACTTGCATCTGGAGCAACTAGATGTCAATACAGCTTTTCTCCACGGTGACCTAGAGAAAGATATCTATATGCGATAGCCACATGGGTATTCGATTAAAGGGAAGGAGGACATGGTGTGCAGGATGAAGAAAAGCTTGACAACTTCATGCTCTTAAGCAGTGGTACAAGCGGTTTGACAACTTCATGGCAGATACAAGGTTCAGCAGATGCCATGGTGACCATTACTGCTATATCAATTGGTTTGACAACTCGTATGTGATTCTTTTGCTAAACGTAGATGACATGTTGATTGCAGGCCCTAGCATGAATGAGATTGTGAATCTCAAGGCCCAGTTGTCCCAGGAATTCGCTATGAAGAATTTGGGAGAAGCCAAACGGATACTGGGGATGAGGATCAGCAGGGACAGAAAGAGTCAGAAGTTAAAACTTTCGCAGTGGGAGTATGTTGAAAAAGTCATGCAGTGTTTCAACATGGAAGGTGATAAACCAGTTAGCACACCTTTGGGAAGTCACTTCAGACTCTCAAAGGAACATGGAGCTATCACAGATGAAGACAGGAACTACATGGAAAATGTACCGTACGCGTCAGTCGTAGGTAGCTTGATGTATGCCATGACCTGCACGAGGCCGGATATTGCCCATGCAGTAGGAGTTGTGAGCAGATTCATGTCAAAGCTGAGCAAGGAACACTGGGAAGCAGTGAAGTGGATTCTGAGGTATCTCAGGGTTACCATGGGATATGATTTGTGTTACGAGGGCTCGGAAATTCAGCTGAAAGGGTTCGTGGATGCATATCTAGCTGAGGACATTGACAGCAGTAAGTTGGGTTTTCAAATTGCAAAAGATAGTGGCAATCTCTACCACCGAGGCAGAATATGTTGCAGCCACTGAAGCGTATAAAGAGCTAATCTGGCTAAAGAATTTCTTGAAAGAATTGGGAAGAGATTAAGGCATGTGTTAGTTGTATAGCGACAGTCAGAGTGCTATACACCTGGCAAAGAACTCGGTATTTCATTCAAGGACCAAACATATTGATATTTTGTATCATTTTATTCGGTCTCAACTGAACGATGGACAGTTCAATCTGGAGAAGGTTCATACGAACGAGAATCCTGCAGACATGTTTACAAAGGTTGTGACAGTGGAGAAGCTGAGGCACAATTCAGCTTCTGTTGGTCTTCAGGGATAGAAGATAGGAGGCTGAGTCACACAAGTTTGAGTGGTTGTGTTGGTGGTTTGAAGGTGTTGATGAAGCTGATGGGATTTCTCAAGGCTTGGAGTGGTTTTACTTCAAGTGGGAGAATTGTTGAGATGTGAAGTAAAATCATGTTTTGGGTTAGACCGATCGATCGGTCATCTCTGCAGGCAAGAAATCGAGTGCAGTGCAAAATCGCTTGGTAGACCGATCGATCCGTCTATGAGACCGATCGATTGGTCTGTGCGGGAATACATTTATAAGTTGATAGGGTTGCAGCCGTTGTGTGTGAAGTTTTATGTTTTAACTTCTGTTCTTCTGTAAACTCTCTCCTTGACTCTGTTCTCTTTTGTAACATCCAATCAATAGTGAAATGTGTGATCTCGTTGACGTAGACATAACTTGTCGAATCACGTAATCCTTGTGTTTGTGCGTACGATTGTCTCTCTTTCTCTCCTCTTCGTCATTTATACTGTGTTTGTGTGATTGTGATTGATCATGGGCGGGATTAGTTATCGTGTTCTAATTCCCAACTTCTTGTTACTACTTTTAGCTATATGCAACAATCTATTCTAAACACCCACAATTTTTACTATAATTTTTAATTTTTTTTATTTCAATTACAAATTATAATTTTTATTAAACACTTACAACTTTTACTATAAGTTACAACTTATAAACGACTAGCAGTAACATTCACAAGCACATCTAATAACAAAATTTATTAATTACTTTTATTAAATAAATAAAAGATAAAATAATTCATTATAATTATTTATTTATGAAAAATGTTAACCACCGTTTAATGGACGGTAATTAAGGAATATATAATGTGTAGATATATGTACAAAGTGTATTGATATTTATAAAAATAGTAAATTTATATTAAAAAATATATTAATATTAAAAAAAATTATCTCTGTTAAATTATTAATCATCGTTCAAATGAGCAGTGAGTATACATACGGTACTTATTTTAATAAATTTCCGACATGCACGCAAGCAGTTGCGCACAGTTAAAGACTTTTGAGGATCCAAAGGTGAGTTTGAACCGAACGCTGACATATATGAATACGCGCGATGGTGTTTTGAGTGTTTGGTGGCTTTCCAATCCATCAATTTAATTGGACGGTTGGGAGATTAGATTGTGAGGCCTTCCCACTTCCCACGTAAAAAGTACGTAGTTCCCCCCACAATTTATAAACATTAAGACAATTTAATTTCTTTACTATTATTTTTTTGAGGCACAATTTTGCAACAAAATTGGCACCGTAATTAAAAATTTATCTTGTCACAAAATTATCGGTGATTTCTCTCCATTTTACAACTCATAATAATTTTTCTTTTTAACACAAAATGGGTTCCACAACTCTTTTGTGGAACTAGCTAACTATTTTTCTTGTAATATAACTATTTTGTATTTGTTAATTGTAAGATTAAAATTGTAGAAGACTTCTACTCTAGCTAAATCATAACACTTGACAGTTTTCACGTTGTTTCTCTTTAAATCATTGGTTTCTATTCTTTCTTCTTCTTCTTCTTGTCTTCTTTTTTTTTTTTTCTAATGCACGCATAGTATGCAGTCATATTTTCCTCTCTCTACAGCTTCTTAAATCGAAAACTAGTTTTCTGGAGTGTAGAATAGATGATTTTGAAAGGACACCTATCCATTTACCGTGGAAAATTAAACAGTTTGGATATATATTTGGCAAAGTTTCTGATGATAAATTTTAATTATTTATTATTAATTTTAATTATAAATTAAAAATTTTTTTAAACACCTACAACAACATGTATGTTACAATTTATAATTTTTTTTTATTTTATATACAAGTTATAATTTTTATCGAACACTTATAATTTTTGTTATAAATTATAATTTATAAGTTACTAGTTTTAGCAATGCTAAACACCACCTTTTGTAGATGGCACATGCTAAACAACCTTTCAAGTTCTTAGAAAGAAATTAATTCATCTACATAGTAGAACTAAAAGCATTAATGATACAACAATACTATAAATTCAGAAAATATTTTTAAAAATTTATTCAGAATTCAAAATCAATGGTTTAAATTTATTTACAGTATAATCCAAACAACACACAACTAAATTTGAACCATTCATTTTGAATTCGAAATAATTTTTTAAATTTTTTTTCAAAAATATTAAAATTATCGTTCTTTTTGGAAGACCTTAAAATTACCGTTTAATAATATTTGTAGTGTTGAAAGTCCTGGCGTGTGGGTTTTCAACTTTGGTTACGTAGTGTCGTATGGAGTAGTGCACCAAACAACTCGCACCTTCAATCTACCTAATTAATACCTTCTACAAAACTCTTCGCAGAGTCCCTAAGCTTTCTTCTTTGAGTTTATTTTATTTTCTTTGACTAAAATCGTGTCTTTTTTTCCCTTCCAATTTATATACAATAGAAGTTTGGCCTTGTATACAAAAGGCATAAACCATGCACTACTTTTTACAAAAAGTTAATTATACAAAATAAATAAATAAATAATGCAAATGCAAATATCAGCAGGGTAGAGAAAATATTCCCACGCAACAAAAAGATCAGGAAAATAATGTACAGGCGTCGTGGTTGTGGGGGGCAGCCAAGTTTTTAATTTTTAAATATGGGTAATGAAATTTTAAATTTTTTGATTTTAATATTTATTAATATATCGATCGATATTGGCCCCGTTTGGGAAGACATAGCATATGGCTTATTTGGCTTATAAGCCAAAAAATAAATCACATCATTTGGGTAATCAAATAAGTTAAAAAATAAATAAATAAATAAGTCAAATAAGTTAAATAAACTCGTTTAAGTAAGTTAAAATAAATCAAATAAATTGACTTATAAACTAAATAAAATGACTTATAAACTAAATAAGCAAATAAACCAATAGTCGTACAAACGATCTAATTTATTTGTATTTTAATTTATTTGCCAATAAACCTACCACCCAAACATGCCATTGTTTAATATCAATTGATACATAATATTTTGATACCGAAATTTACATCCTTAGCGCTCCTGCTGCCACAACCAAAAGCTCATGCTAATTAGGGCCAAAATGAAATTCTTCCTGGACGAAACAATCTATCTATTATATATATATATATATATATATACATACATGTGGATTTGAAGTCCTCCTCCTTTTTCATCTCTCTTTTCTCCTTTTTTGTTTATTGTTTTTTGTTTTTTGTTTTGTTTTTGTTTCTGTTCGCCGAGTCCCCGTGGTGAGTACGGTAGAAGTCAGAGTTAGATTGAAAACCGTTTAGAAGATCCAAACATCTGGTCGAGCAGGACGACGATGGCCATGGCGACGGTGGGCTCGATTTCAGGCTGTACGATGAGAAGGAATACGTCGACGCCGAAAACCACCCCTCCCACCGCTTCCTTCCGCCTGATCTCCGCCACACGCCGCCTCTTGGCGTCGTACACGGCGCAGCATCGTTGCGCGTACGACCCCTCTATCTCATAAACCACGCTCGTCTTGTTCGACCGTGGAGATGACAACAACGAAGACGATCCAGTTCCATTGCTGCAGCCTGAGCTCAGGTTAGCTATGGACTTTGTATTGAGGAGGTTCACGTGCTTCCTCGCCGATAGCAGGGGATTGACTGCCGTTTCTCCATCATAGATTAGCCAGTTGTCCGATAGGCTCAACCTCTGTTCCAAAAAATTTCTATTAATTATCAAGCAACTAGAAAGAAAAACTTGTACGTACGCATCATCTCTTATATGCCTAATTGCCTATGATTATAATTAAACGTAGAGGGCTAAAGATTGAGATTAGTCTCCCGTTCTCGCCACAACTGGCTGGATGAGTTTTGTTCAACTCTTACTACCCCAGCAAAGAGTTAAAGATCGTTCTGTCGATGGCTGAATCAGAGGTGCTTTCTGACGATTAAGTTAGTATGAAATGAACTTAAAGATGACGAACAAAAATAAACAGAATTTATGCTCTATAAAATTGGTTGATTGCTGGTGTGTGGGGGAGAGATGAAATAACTCATCAAGCAGCTACCGATGAAAACGGGGCTGTAGATCCAATCTTAACCCAACATGTACATATTCATATTATATATGTATCTGCCTTCTAAAAGGCGAATTCTATATCGATACTCATGATTTGATCATGTATTAGTTAATATTAAACAGAATTGACCGATTCATACATTAATAAAATATGGAAATCGAAAACTCATGCATACACGCTAAGATATAAGAAAAACGGGCGCGTGTGAAGTACCTTCCGACGGATGGTGAGGAGAGAATTGCCGGAGGCGTCCATGAGAATAATCTCGTCCTTACTGCCAACGTAGTAATTGTCAACGCGAAAGACGAGATTTCCCTTGGAATCGAACACCGTAAAACCATCGCAGTGGAAAAGCAGTGATTTCTTCCACACGGTTAGGACCACAGAGTTGCCGCTTGAAGTTGGAAAGGGCTTCTGCTTCTCCGAGGCAGCAGCAATGGCGGAAGCGGCGGCGGCGGTGGCGTTAGGGTATACCTTTGTCATTTCGGAAATCGAATTGACAAAGGTTATCTGCAGAAACGGTGGAATAAGAAGAGGAAAAGAGAGACCAACCACAAGAGTCTTGTTGCTCTTGCACAAGTTAGAGAGAGAGAGAGAGAGAGAGAGAGAGAGAGGGGGGGGGGTGGGGGACAGGTTGCCTGTTTCAAAATCGCTTTTATGTATTCGTTGGCTTTAGAGGGAAAACAGGGTACTCTAACGCAAAGCTCCCAAACCCAATATATATCCATAAGTTGCTAAAGTCAAAAATACCCTCCTCCATAGCGCGTCGCTCTAAAGTTCGTTTGTTTGTACATAAATAAATTAGCAAATATAAAATAATTTTGAATATAAAATGTAATAGATAAAAATTTGAATATATAACTCCTAACTATATATATATATATATTCTATGTTGTTTTTTTGGTAAAAAAGTGTATATTGATTTGGAAATGAAGAATTAAAATTAATAAAAAAAATTATACCATTATACAAATTTATTAGTACTTAACTTATCCTCTACATATTAATTTAGTATTACACTGAAGTAAAAAATAAAGAATGTACGGTCCCAAACTCTACATTGAATCTATCTTTCCCTTTAAACTTGTATTCATCAAATTAAAGTAAAAAATTAGAGAATTCACAGCCTCTTCTCTCTCTCACACACTTTTTTTTTATTATACTGTTTGTATCTTTTAATAAGTTTGCTCTTTCTTTGTTTTGGCACCTCAAATTGAGAATTAATCAAAAAAAAGTGCTCCAGTTAAACGTTGGCAACTATGACAAAAATTGAGATCAATAAAGTGGCATCCTCCCATGACATGAACTATTTAGTGTTGAGAGGTGTGGTGAACGAGTGATGTATGGACAGGTAGTATTGGGGTGGGGTTGGGATGGGGTGTGCGGTGGTGACGTGTACAGTTGTGGCGGTGGTGTTGGGAAGGGGGTGAGGAGCCAACGGAAGAGAGTTAACCACCAAATGGAGAGAATATATAATATTATGGAAAAAGCTATTCGTCCTGAAAATTTTTATCGAAATCTTTTACGGAATTTTAGTATAAATATTTATATGTTTTGATTAAGGATAAAAAAAAATTTATATATTATATTTTTATAATAAAACCATTTATTTTGTAGTATTTATTAATTTTATTAATAACATAAAAAATTAAGTTAATTAAATATTTTTAATTACATGATTTGATTGTTTTTATTTATTATTATTTTTTATAAATTTATATTATCATTCATTTATATTTCAACAAATGTAATATATTTACAAAACTATTAATGTCTAATTAATTTAATTTTTTATAAAAATAATCTACTTAATAAATATTACAAAATAAATAGTTTCGATTATAAAAATATATAAAAAAGACTGATATTATAAATTAATTGTATACGAAATAAAAAATACTAAAAATATTCTCAATGTAAAAAACACTAAAAGCATTCTCGGTGTTAATAACTCTAAGAAACATTTTTAGTGTCACTAACTCTGAGAATATTATTACTAGTGCGTCCTGAAATGCGGTGTTCGATGAAATGACAAAATAGGTCTAGTTTCTCCACTGCTTGACCTACTCGTCCGTGCCCGAAACGTCTATCTTTCAAGTAAAAAAGAGATGTAGATTTTCAGAAATGTACATGGAGAGTGTGAGCAGGGAACCACCATTGTTCCCACTTACCATTGTTCTCACTTGATAGCGCGACGAAAACTGACCTACTGATGACATTCATGGTGGCTCCGGGGTTCATGGCATTGTGGTGGTCTTGGCGACTTGATTTTGAGAGAGAGAGAGAGAGAGAGACCGGCACTGTTTGTCGGCCTATCGTGGTCGTCGAAATATGTGGCAGCGTCGAAGTCAACGGAGATAGCGACGGGTGAACGACGATGGGTGGCGCGCGCGTCGCGCCCTGCGTCTTATTCCTTCTCTATTATATGTTCAGTAAAGGTCTATTCTCTGCTAAAACTTGATCTCCCTCGTAGCAGAATCAAATTTTTTGGTAAAAATTTTCGATAAAAATTTTTAGTAATGGTAGCAACACTCTAATATTATACTCCTAGGTATTATATATCTAAAAATTTGGCACTGAAGACATTTTTGTTTAACAAATGCCTTCTATATGGAGCCCACAGGATATAATATTCATTCCTATCATTTTAATCTCCTATTATTTTAATCCCCTATACAAGCAAACCCTAAAGGTCTGTTATATTGATAAAATTAGGGCATGTTTGAAATATTTGTATTTTAAAAAAAAAAGAAGAATAAAAAAAAGTTAAGGTGCTTGGGATAATTTTTTATGGTACCTTTTTTACTTTTTTATTTTTTATTAAAATGTCTAATATATTTTTACTTTTTACTTTTAAGTTATAGTGTTTAGGATATTAGCACGATTTTTTTTATTTTTGTGAATAGAGTTATCTATTTTAACTGAGGGTATTCCTATAATTTTATTTTTAAAAAATTAAGGTGTTTGAGATATGTATAGGTTTTTTTTTTGAATTAAAAAATAAAACGAATTAGTTGACTTTTTAAAAAAACCAAATAATATAATTTAAATGTTAATTTTTTTGAAAAACCAAACAGTAGCTTAATATAAAAAAGTAAAAGAATATATAAAACTATGGAATATGATGTGTTTATTTAGAGTATAATATATAGCATTGAATAAAGAAAAATATTGATCCTTAAATGAAACATAGGACTATATCCAATGTAAATAGGCCCTGTTTGGGCTAATTTTTTTATTTTTTGTTTATTTTATTTTTTTAAACTTTTTATAATTTTTGACCAAAAAAACCATTACTTTTCCAAATCGTCCAGACGAGATAAACCGAAAAAATAAAATTTTTTGATCAAAAAATAAAAAATATTCACTAAAAACGAAAATAAGCAACATAAGACTGATTTTTGTTTGTTCTAAACTTGTTTATCTTTTAATCAAAAAAGTTACTTTTTGAGATTATCTTAATGAGAGGAGTCGACAGTATAATAGTTTGACTAAACGATAAAAAGTTCACTAAAAACGAAAATAAGGTAATTAAAATAAGCAAATAAATAATTATTCTAAAAAAATATTATAGATTTGGATATGAATTCTCTCTATATTTAAAAAAAAAATGAGATTTTTTTTATTTTTATCTTATAATGTTTACGGTGGACCCATCTTGAATATTCAAATAATTCTTATTGTAAAATTTATTTTAAAGAACTATCAATGCAATAAATTAAGTTTGTCGGAGATTAATTAGCAACAAAGAATGGATTACATTAATTCTAAAAAATATACTGTTTAATTTCAAAATCATATTTATTGTTTATTTTTTTTAGAATAAATGTATTCTAACATATAATTATTAAGACTTGTCAACTTAATTTTTTGTACGTATAGTAAGCTTCTCAATAAGGTTTATTACATGAATAATTGAGATCATCAAAATCCATTACAATAAATACTATAAATAAAAATGGAAATCTCTCTAATTCTTTAAAACATGAAGATATATTTCACCATTTTGATGGATATAACATCCAAACCTCTTTTGTTTTTGTTGGATTACATTGGTAGTAGGATTGAACTATTTTGTTATAGTCTCTCATAACTAATGTTTGGTTGGCAAATTTATAAGGCAGGCAAAACTCTTAAAACTCTTCAAATTGACTTTAAAACTCCATACATTACTTTAAACCCTCCTACATGAGGCTATTGTAATAACATAAGGGTGAGTTTGAGTAGGATTGAATTGTTTTACTCACATAAATAATAGGCTTTATTCTTTATCCCACCTTATTATTTCTCTAACCAAATATATTTTGGTACAAAATAAATTACAATGTTAGTCCCATTAATAATGGTTCAAGTACTAAAAATTCAAATATACTATTATTTTAATGAATTTAGTATTTCAATCAAATATATCACAAGGTATTTTATATATGAAGTTTATAAAAAATAAAAAATAAACTAACAAACAAACATAAGCTATACAAAAATATATGAGCCACCAAAGAAAATATTGGAGCCTAGTGGCTTCTGTTTGGTTTAGTTTTTTTTTTTTTTAAAATTTTACATAGAAGTTTCTTAAAAAATTTATTTGTTTGGTCTTCTAATGTAATTAATTGACTTTTTTTATATTTTTATATATTTATTTATTTATTACAAAAAAGCTATAAAAAAAAACTAAAAAATTTACAAAAGAAGTTAAACCAAATACACGCTACTTATTTTTCAACTTTTTTATATCCGATCAAATTTATATATTTCTTCTCTATGTATATCTCAAACAAATGAGGTTATAAGTCTTCTATCGACATTTTTCCTATTTTTCAAATGTGAATTTCGATCTTATATTTGGTAATGAATTCACACTTTAAATTAATTAATTTTATTTTTAAAGAAGGTATGTGGATGAATAAATTTTAGTTTTAAATTTTTGGTGATGGGCTGAGATGACATAAGAATGATGATAAAGAGGGAAAAAAACGAAAAACATAATGATACAAGTCAAAGAAAAAACAAAGAGGCCAGCAGCCTTATCTTTACTTGTAAGGCAAAATATATAATAAGCTAAAGAGCAAGTTTCGTGGTTAAAATTTGAAACTTAGAGATTTATTATTTTTTTTGGTTTTAAATTTAATTTTTTTTAGGTATTTTTAACTTTTTAGGATTAATTTATACGAGATTTTATTTCTGCTTCAATTGGTCTCTCAAATAAATATACAGAAAGATTGGTCTCTCCAAAAAAAAAAACTCTATGCACTCAAAAAAAGTATTTAGAATTTTATTTCAAAAATAATTTGTATGGTGTAGATTCATATTTAATAGAATGTGAAATATACTTCAAGTGAATTTTAACTATTCATTTTAAATTCTGAATAATTTCTTAAGTATTTTTTCTAAGTTTATACCATTACATTTCTAAAAATTAATCAAAATGTGCATAAGTTGGCTTAAACACATTGTGATATTAAAAAATAAAAATATATATAATAATAAAATAATCAATTTTTTATGGATAAAAGACATGCAAATGTTTTGTGGCTGAGGATGGAATTGCGGTGGAGGAAAATGACGCGTGTCCTCTTTCAAGTGGATATTTTTTTTAGCTTAAAACTTAGGATTGGGGCCCACACGATTATAAATTATTATCCTCTCATTGGTTGGACTTGGGAGGCGGTTTTGTGCGGCTCTCATCAGATAGGCGTCGCAGCCTCCCATTGTCTTTATATATTTAAAGATGCCATTGAATTATATTTTATATGTAAGTAAATGTCAAAAGCATTCCCTATTTGCTGTTGCTTTCATATATATATATATATATATATATATATATATATATATAATTATATCAATAAAATAATATCTGTCACAAACTAAGGTCCCAAAAACGCTGGAACAAAACTCCCAAATAAATAAATAAATAAGAAACAACCAATGCACAAACGCACAATAATTAAAATACACAAATTTATTTAAATTAGACATGTTCTCTTTAATAACAAATACACCAAAAGAAAAAATTCTCAATAATTCGAATTAATTAACAACTAAGTAGCTCGAATGCTTATTGCAACGTATTTCTAGAGGCTAAATCCTAATCGAATGAGAAAAGTATCAATTAGGGCATTACAATCTTGCCATCAAAATAAAAAATTTGAGTTAGAGCTAAATTTGGCTATTAAAAATATATAAAAACGTGTCAAGACAAGTGACACTAAAAAAAGTATAAAAGTAATCATTATTAGAACAAAAATTCTCTAAATTGGCAAAATTACAAATTTCGATACTAACTCGACCAAAAATTAGCTTAGGTCGTGGCATAGCAATTAGGCATTTTCGTTGGGTCATATCTACTTGTGCTTTTCGAAGTCGATTCTCCAAATGTGGATTGCATCTGTGTAATTATCGCCTTCTAATTTCTTGACAAGTATAAGTTTTCATAAAAGAAAAATTCATAAAGTCAGCAGCATCCAACACCACTAGAATACCATGTGAAATTAAATACAACACAGCCAATTATTATTTGTTTTTTCATGTTAACTAAAGTAGTATTATCAATTGATAAAATTCTCTGTAAAAATCAATGACATTCAAAGCAATTAACATGTGAGGGTAACAGTCCCATTCACTTTTGTATTATCCCATTCACTTTTATATTTTTTTATGCCCCCTTTTAATTTATATGTATTTGGCCTGACCGGAGACATGAGCCCACTATGAATCTAATATGCATAGAATTTTTTTTTTATATATATGGGTTTAAAGTTTTTATGAGGTGCTTATAAATTTAATATTTGTGAGAGTTCTATGATTAAGGAGAAAAATAGGGAGATTAGTTAGTAGATAAAATAAAGTGAATTGTAGTATTTCACACACAATGCAGTAAAATTCTTCTATCACTCATGAACGTGGACTGGTGTAGGTCGAATCATGTAAGTTTTTTGTGTTGCTTATTTTTTTTATTTTGCACATAAATATTTGCTTTATTTGTATTTGGAGATTGATAATTAAAAATCAAACAATTTTATCATAAGACTTTTCGAAAAATTAAGTTACACCATGTCTTGTGTAGAACATGAGATTATATGATTTCGTGACTCACCTGCCCACCGCACCACCCACCTAAATACCTAATGGGAATTCCTCAACTCAACCACATGAAGAAGACAACCGCCCAATGTTTATCGTCTAACTCACAAATTAACTTCCATTTAAAAACAAAAGGGAGAATAAAGAAAATGGAAGGCCGGCATTGGAATTTGGATTTGGAATTGGATGAGTGGATGCATGGCAAGAATTTTCCAAAACTGAATATCATGATCAATTCATTAATTCATTAAGAAAAGTAGGAGAAAAACGTTGAAATTTTGAAAGAAGAGGTGGTGGATAGCGATACCGACCAGTCATTTTTAAATTTTAATGACTACAGTTAAGTATTTTATGCTTGAATATTTGGCATAACATACACTAATAATAATAAATTGTGTACACAAAGCACATAAATATCAACTAGTTTGTGACTAGTGTTGAGAATAAAAACAATCAAGATAAAATTGAACATTAATGGAGTGTCTAGATCAATCAAAACATAATTTGTTATGCCAAATCAAGATAAAACTAAATTTTAAAATCAAACACTTCAAACTAATTTTAATAGTGATAGCATTTTTGTTGATTGGACCCATGTGAGCATTTAAATGATAATGGAGTGTCTAGATCAATTAAAACCTAACCCTCATAGTAAATTCCCAATAACTTGGACTTATTGAGATAAAAATACGTGTTTTAAAATGCTAACAAGTATACATGATTCTTATTTAGTTAATTATAAAAAGCGAAAAGGCACAATTTCTTGAGGTCTAGCTGAAGACGGTAAATTTAGTAAAATGCTTTCGAGTAGTTACAAGTACACACGATTCTTAATTGGAGGGCATTGCTTTTTTTTTTTATCATTTATCGTGCTTGATCAATTAATGGAGTGTCTTAATCAATTAAAACCTGCAACTACTCGAAAGAATTAGGCTAGATTTACCGTCTTTAGCCACACATCAAGAAATTGGGCCTTTTTCACTTTTTTGTAATCAATCAGATAAGTATCAAGAATACAAATTAGCATGCTAAAACACATCTTTATCCCAATAAGTCCAAGCTATTGGGAATTTACCATGATCCTTCCGAGAGGGTCGTTCGACGCCCAAGGTCCTTAACTCCGAGCTGAGCTACCATCACGCTATCCTGCATTAAGCAAGCACCTCCACTCGTACCGATTAAGCAAAGTCATCTACCATGCCAAGAGTGCATATTATCTTTGTAGATGGTTAAACGAGCAATACCTCTTAAAGTATTTGACTCGAGTAAGTGACTCGAGCGAATGGGTCGAATGACTCGATAACAAAGTAACTCAAGTGGCGAGTAACTGAGTTAGCCGAGTGGATCAGAAGAGAGTAGTTCGACTATTGGATTCATGTGCCCCAAGAATCGGATAACATGAAAATTGCAAACAACTCAGTAGAAGTGATAGGAAAACGAATTACTAAGAACCAAGGGCTTAGTGCTCTGAGCATCTCGAACAGGGAGGTCGAGTAACTTGAATTGAGTTATTCGACTCTAAGCCACTCAAGTAAGCTGTATTTATCTTAATGAATAAAGACACTTATATTATGTCGCAGTCAAAATAATCAAGCCAAAAAGTGGTAACTTACTTGAGCCACAGAGATCCGAGCCATTGAGGTCGCTGCCTAGTACCGTCATTCACTGTGTTTAGCCGTGCAACATTCTATCACCCAAACTATGAAGTGTGGCTCCGACTACAAACAAAGACATTCCACAGTACAGACTGTGAAGTATAGAACAGACGATGACAGTAGCTCTGACTACTTGATTGCACTTCCATGGTACAGACCATGAAGACAGCACAGACTGTACAATTGCCATGGTATAGATCATGAAGACAGTACAGGCTGTGTAACTCTGACTACCTAATTACAATAACGGAGCACAAACTATGTGGCTGAGCACAGACTGAATAACCAAAAATATATAGCAGAGACTATATGATTATAGATTCCTCTAAGAATCAAAAGACACTCTCAAAGACAATGAAGACAATGGCAGTACAATCCTGCACGGGACATTGGGAGATATGTGATTTGGTGGCAAAGGAAAGGAATTTGTCGAGCTACGAGGCCTACCCACTCGAGTCACTCGAGTGAACCCGAGTTACTCGACCCGAGTGGGTCGGGTACTTGACCCGAGTGGGTCGGGTACCCACGTGACACTCGTCGGCCGACCTGGTTGAGTTGGAATAGAACACTTGGTTGATTATTGTATAGAATATCTTGATTTCTCGATATTACCTCTCAAGATCTGATTCAATTTCTTGGAAGAGTCCTATCCGAACTCCAACATAGCTCATCAGAGTGCTATAAATAGGGGGGATAGTCATGCTTTCGGATCAATCTGATTTTGATAGTTGAACGCGTTTTTATATTTCACCTCTCTACATTCGTTTTTTACTTGTTTGATCTAAAGGATCCTACAATCTTCAACTTCAAGGCTGCTGCCCTGAGGACTACCAACACCTCTAGCAACTCGACTCCCCAGACTAAGGGGTCTCCTCCGCCTGTTCTGCCTCCCCAGCTCCAACTGCGCCGCAACCACCACTTGCCGAGAGGACTACGTCCAAATCCTCGGCTCTCTCTCCTCGTGCCATGGCCATTTCCATCGTACCCAAATTCTCGATTCATCTATCCGCAACAATGGCTCGAGAGGCCCAAATTCAGAAGAGATGTCATTTGATTGGCAGCGATAAGTCAGCCGCCAAAGATCGCCAAACTAACGAAGGAAATGAGGCTATCAAGTTCCCAGACCATGGGCCCCTGAGTTAACTTAGGACGATCGACCTTTCCACTAGGGGGGATTTTTCGAAAGAGGCCCCCCAAGTGCTATGCCTGCTCGTCAGGGGGCTCATGATGCCTCTTGACATCCCTGACAACTCTTAGCTTGGGGGTATCAAACTCTTCTTCTAGGCGATGCAGCTCAGTGTCGGCATAAGTTCCCTAGACATCATCCATTCCTTTTGGGTTCTTTGTTTTCAATCCATGCCTCTAACTAAGCTTCTCCTTTTGTTTTGGTTTCGCAACACATCTAGTGCATCGGTCATCTCAGCGATTGTTATGACGAGCTTACGTAGGAGTGCCGCATGGTCGCCAAGGCTTTCTAGCAAGGAATGACAATGAGGCTGGGCGGGACCGAGTTTGAGGTTTTCTGTTCCCATCCCCTACTTTATTGGAACTAGTTAGAATGAGACAACTACGGGAACATATCGGGAATAATTAATAAATTATAAAAGTAATGATATTAGCGAGAACTATAAATAATATGGTAAAAAATAATGCTTGGTAAACAATTTTAATTAAAATGACAAAAAATAAAAAATAGAGGATAAAAATGAGATATAAATATAATATTTTATATTTTAGTATCATTATATTAGAAAAAATTAAACTTTAATTATATAATCAGAGACGGGGTGGGAAAGATTTGGGTGGGGGAAACAATACCGTCCCCGCCCATCAAGGATGAGAAAAACCCACAAAATTCGGGGCGAGAGCATGCGGGGCAAGGCGCCATCCCTACTTTTAGTTTGCCTAGAAGAAGCTAATGGACGCTAAAGTGACTCAGGCACAGAACGTGTCTTCTCAGTAGGCATTGGAAAACAAGGCTCGAGCTGCCGAGTATGGACTTCATAGTGCAAAGGCTAAGGTTACCAAGCTCTCCGCCTAAATCGGAGAGCTCACAATCAGGCTTGAAGCCTAGGAGGCTGAGATGGAAGCTTACAAAAGGACGCACGCTAACTTGGAGATAGCAAAGGTGAACCGTGATGACGAGCTCCAACAGTAGGGCTAAAATGAGGTGAGACAGCAATTTATAGGAGAAGTGCTCGCCGTCCACGTCGAACTCCTCACTGTGGGCTACAAACAAG
The DNA here is from genome assembly GCA_034768845.1 of Heliamphora exappendiculata. Taxonomy (NCBI): domain Eukaryota; kingdom Viridiplantae; phylum Streptophyta; class Magnoliopsida; order Ericales; family Sarraceniaceae; genus Heliamphora; species Heliamphora exappendiculata. The sequence continues at coordinate 10,379,321 of JAOTRH010000002.1, forward strand.
GCGTGAAGAAGGCGGGGCTCCCCGAGGACTCCTCTTTATGGGTAGAAGTTCTACCTTCTCTAGGGTCAGCCCTAGATGCCACTACACTCCTTGCCTCATAGTCCCAAGTCGCTGCTGATGACCTGCCTGCCACAATGACCCCTAGGCCTTTAAGGTGAATCCTCCTGCTCTGCCTCAAGTCGAGACCCAGGACACTGTTGCCAGCCTCATATAGCTACCATTGACTGAGGAGAAGGTGGTAGTGATCCAAGATGATGCCCTCGTTGGATTGGCTTGAGCCCTCTCTATTCTTGTAAAAAAAATTTGTTTTTCCTTCCATATTTTGAGCCTCTGCGAGAGATCGATAATGTAAGGCTGGGCTCCACCTCTTGTACTTCAAATTTCAAAACTTTTAATGAAAGAGGAAATCATTTATCCTCATTGTACGTTTTAGAACTCTGCCATCTTTTCAAGTTGTGTTTTCATTCTATCCCATTTGGTTGCTTGATCTGAAAGCATGTTTCTGCTTTGATGCGTGATGAGCTAGCCTCATGGGAAGCCTATCCCCTAGGAACCTATGTGGTTCCCCAAGACTGTTCTAGTCTTTAAGGCCATTTTGACCTTAGAGGGTGTAGGAGTTACTCTAACCCTTGGGAACTTTTTCAGTTCCACGAGATTATTGTGACCTCAAGGTTGAGCTGGCTTCGAAGGATGCAGGGGTTATTTTAACCATTAAAAACTTTTCTAGTTCTATGAGATTATTCCAACCTCAAAGTCGAGCTGGTTTTGAAGGATGCATGGGCTATTCTAACCCTTGGAAATTTTTCTAGTTCCTTGAGATCATTCAAATCTTAGGGTCAAGCTGGCCTTAAGAAATTTTAAAAATGGTCGTTAGGTTGCATACTGGTCCATTCTGAATGGAAATTTGACCTTTTGATTCGGATACTTACTTGTATACCACTTAAAACAAAAATCGCACCAGTAATGGTCCATTCGCATTACTCAACGGCACAAGACGGAGAAAAAAGGCGGTATTCAGCGAATTAAAAATGATTCATGTTACTGTCATTCAAATTCAACCGCGTGTACGTTTGCCAACATAGCCTCAACTAATGGGACATGCATGAGATGCATTAATAAAGACTGGAAAGTTGTGCTTTGTTTCGGTTGTGTACTATGAGACAATGAAGGCTACCGAGCGGCAACTATAAAAGTTGGGCACCAGTGCACTCTTTTATTTTTTCGATGTGGAAACTTTGACTAAGACATGCGAAGGCTGACCATTTACAAAGATAGTGAACAAATAAATTTAAAACTTAGTAAATGATTCTTTATATTTGCAAAACCTTAAAAAAAATGTTTTAGTCGAAACTTAATATTTTATATTTAAAACATAATCATTTTATGTTTAGGTCCAATTTTTTTCCCATTAATTTTAATTTATAGAAAAGTAAAACACTTCTAAATGTTTACGATGTTGATCAAAATATGATAAATAATATTAAAATAGTCTAAATACACATATCATTAAGTTTTCTAAACGTTGCTGATGATCTTAAAAAAGTCACGATTGCGAAAGTCAATTTTCGATACATATCGTTCGATACTTCCAATATCGTTACACTACTATCGTTACTGTTACGTGTCCCGATACAACAATTTAAAACTATGGTTGGCCTCAAAAGATATAGGGGTTATTCTAACCCTTGGAAGCTTTTCTAGTTCTCCGAGATTATGCAATCTCAGGGCCAAGCTGGCCTCGAAGGATGCAGGGCTTATTCTAACTCATGGGAACTTTTCTAGTTCCTTGAAATTATTCCAATCTTAAGGCCGAGGTGGCCCCAAAGGATGCAAAGGTTATTCCAACCCTTGAGAACATTTCTAGCTCCTTGAGATTATTCCAATCTCAAGACTGAGCTATCGTATGATCATGCAAATTAATAGAAGCACAAAGAACACTGTGAACATCGATAATGGTACTCTTTCGTTGATTGCAAAAATAGGGGTACATAAAGTTCTTTTAATGGTAGAAAGTTCGTAAATTGGCCGAGTTTCATGGTAGGGGAATTTCTTTTCCATCTTTGTCTTCCAAGTTGTGTGCCCCTGGTCCTACGACTAACCAAACACTATATGATTCTTCCCAATTCGGTCCCAACTTCCCATCACCTGGATTCTTGGTGTTTCCCATGAGCTTTCTAAGCACAAGGTCTCCTTGACTAAACTCTCTTAATCGGACCATTTTTGTTGTATTCACTGCTCATCTATTACTGGTAGGACCTAATTCTAAGTAGCGCCTTTTTTTGTCTTTCCTTAGCCAAGTCTAGGTCCCTTACTAGTTTTTGCCCGTTCTCTTATAGATCATACTCTTCGGTTCTCATAGTGGGCAACTCGATCTCCAATAGTATAATAGCCTTGGTGCCGTACACCATGGAGTACGTTGTTTCGCCTATCTTGCTTTGTAGCGTGGTTCGGTAGGCCCAACCTACATGGAGATGGGAAAGCTCATCTACCCACCGTCCCTTGGTCTTTTCTAATAGTTTCTTGATTCCATTAAGGATTGTTTTGTTTAAAATCTTGAGCTGGCCGTTACACTAGGGGTAGACTAAGGTAGAATTGTAGAACTCAATCTTCAACTCACCACAAAACTTCTATTACAATCTCCCGTCGAACTATATGTCGTTGTTAGAGATGAGGGCATGGGGAATCCCAAGCCTAGTAATGATGTTCCTCTATCAGAACTTCGTCACATTGGTGTCCCTGATGTTGGAAAGCAGCTTGGTCTCCACCCACTTAGTGAAATAGTTGGTCGCTACGATTATGAACTTTTGGTTGTGTTTACTTAGCCCTTGTTTGGCAACCGACTTAAAATTTGCTTTTAATCTTTTTATTTAAAAGTTCAAAAAGTCAAAAAATCTCGTTTTATAACTCAAATGCTTTCTTTTTTGCTTTTTGCATAATTTTTTTTATATTTTTAAAAAATATCATAACTTTTATTATATACATTTATTTTTTATAAAAATTATATTTTTAAAATTTACTCATCAAAATCTATCAAATAAGATCTATATTGAATATAAAACTATTTAAAAATAAAATTTAAAACTTTAAACAAAATTTTTTTATTTTTTGACTTGAAGCCATTTTAAACTGTTGGATTAAAAGCCACATATATCACAATCAAACGAATTTTTTATCTTTTTAGCTTAAAATGTCTTAAAAGTCAAAAAGTTGGCTCAAAATCGATTGCCAAACGAACTCTTATTATTTCTAACTTTTTTTATTTATTTTTATTAACTTAAAATACTTTTTATGTATTTTTTAAAAATATTATAACTTTTATTATACAAATTTAATTTTTATAAAAATTATATTTTTAAAATTTAATTATTGAGATTTATCAAATAAAATTATATTAAATACAAAATTATAACAATTTTTTTGACCAAATGAAAGAGTAACCAACGAAAATAAAGCTGTGAGATTTTAAATAGTAATTTTGGATGGGGACGCTGCTTTCACCGGAGACAGAGACTCAGAGTGAGCGTGCGCGTGTTGTGGGCATCGAATCGTGTAAATGCATTGGGGAATAGAGTTGCTTAGTTTTGGAAGAAAAAAAAAGGGGGGAGAGGGGACGGAAGAGGAAGGGCGGTAACCAAAGAATGAAACTGTGCGCCGTCAGGACGGGAGCACCAAATCCAATAGCATTATTAGCATCACCGCCGCCGCCGCCACCACCACCAGCCGCCGCCAGTCGCCAAGAGGAGGAGACGTGGGTTTTTTCTTCCTTCGAAGAAGAAGAAGAAGAAGAAGATGGGAAACTGCGGCACTAGGGAGGAATCTGCTGCTGTTGTATCCAATGCTCATCATCAAGGTTGGTTCGCTTCACTTTACATATACTATTTTTACACTCTTATGTTTCACTTCCCTCCTACCAATTGCTTGTTCGCTGTTCACTCCTCCCGGATCTAGGTTTTCTTCTTCTCTCCTATCTCAACTTTGCATTTCCTGTTTCCATTTTCCTGGACCTTAATTTTTATCTTGGGTGCTTTTCTCCGTTTATATTTCTCTCGCGAATTCTTCTCCTGCATCACCTGTTTCTTCTTTCAGTTTTCATTCCCCATAAAACGATTTTGAATTCGGGTTCGTTCGTCTTTCCTTTTTTTTCTTTATTTTAGAAAAAATTGTACCGTGGGTTTGATTCTCATAACAATTCTGTTTTTGTTGTTATTGATTTGGGGGAATGAGGGCAGTTCAACAGCTCAAAATTTTATCGTTGCCTGGTAGAAATGGTCCACCGCCACCGGAGAAGAAGCACAGCCGTTCCGCTTCAGATCTGAGCGATTCTTCGACCCCGCGTATCATCGAGGACTCCAGGAAGAACGCCGTCCTGTACACCCATGTCATCGCGTTTACGCTATTCGAGCTGGAGACAATTACCAAGAGCTTCCGCTCCGACTACATTCTCGGCGAGGGTGGTTTTGGAACCGTCTATAAGGGTTACATTGACGAGAATGTGAGGGTTGGCCTCAAATCTCTCCCCGTTGCTGTCAAGGTCCTCAACAAGGAGGGCCTTCAGGGCCACAGAGAATGGCTTGTGAGTTCTTTTCATTCCTCTGTAACTTTGGATCTGTTCCACTCCCCCAACAGTTCTTTTATTTTACTCCCCCGTCTGTTTTGCTTATCCCTAATGCACCGTTTGGAGGCTTCATGGAACCTTTTTACTTGCCTTGTTCGTCTATATTCATGGTGTATTTCAATTGATGATGTATTTCCTGATCCAGACGGAGGTTAACTTCCTTGGGCAGCTCAGGCATCCTAATCTGGTGAAGTTAATCGGATATTGCTGTGAGGATGATCACAGATTACTTGTTTATGAGTTCATGTTCCGAGGGAGTCTCGAGAACCATTTGTTCCGAAGTATGCTGACGTACATTATCTCAATTGATTTCCTTCGCTAACTCCTGCATCTGATGCGTCTTGCAATCCTTTCATTCTTGTTCCTGTTGTTATATCTGCAAAAAAAAAAAACTAGTTATTGAGGTGAAAAATGAACTACCATCTGTTGGAAGTTGTTGAATGATACCGGCTGTATTGCAAGACCCTCTGGATTTAACCAGAGTTCTGTGAGCCTATCTGTGTGGTGGACGGTTGTGTCTCTTGCTTGTTATCATGTATTTGACTTATTAATTTGTCCTCCATAAATGAAAGTAAGACCAAGGGGATGGCACGGTGGATGAAGTCCTTCCTTATTAGGCATGATGTCTGAAATTGAGTATTAATGCTAGGTGACCTGCAATGTCCCATTCCCCTATACCCCTTTTGCCGAATGTGAACAAAAGAGAGGAGAGAATAGTTAGCCAGAAAATTGTTTTAGACCGGATACAAAATTCTCCAAAATGATTTTCAACTAAGGGATATAGTTATGCGGAAGAATACTTCATTTTGAATGCCTGAAATTCAGATTCTTCACATTCAACTGCATGGTATGCACTTTGCACTTAGCCTTGTACATGCTGAAGTACCATTGAACTCACTCATATAAAATTGAAAATTCTCTATTGTTAGTTATGTATATTTGTAACATTTCACCTCCAATTATTAGTCTAAGTAGCGTTTCCGGTCACATATGGTACATAGGACTTGGGTGCGGATATCAGGTGTGGGCATGCATCTAAAGTAGATTCATCATCTAATTTTCATGCCAAGGATACTGGGATACGGAAAAATATTTGTATTCATAAATATACTTCTTTTATATTTTAGAGTAAATGGTGTTTACAAGTTTCCATAGAATATTCCATGCATACTGCGAGGATTTATCGTAGTTCTATAGCATCTCAAATTGCTAATTATGTTTTTTTAGGTAAATGTTTAATTAAAAATAACAGACACACAACCCATACTTTTATCCAAGTGTCCAGTATCCAATACGGGTACTTTATATATTAAAAAAAAAGTCTATATAACATAGCCGGTCACCCACAAATAGAAAGGTGTAAGGTTTAATCCTTTTTGAGACACAGACCCATCTTTGTAGTAAAGAGGAGACTAGAAAAATTAGAAGTATGTTTGCGAATGGTAAAGGGTGGCTCGTATAAGCTCTGCAAAAGATAGTTTTGTTTGGAGGAGGTCAAATATTAAAGGTGAACTATGATATTAACTGTGATGGTAGGGGTACCTTGGGTGGAGGGAGGAAGAAAAGGGGGTCTTTGCTTCTTTATCAATGAGGATCAAGATCGTTTGTTGAAATGCGAGTGGTTTATATTTGGAGGTGAACGGAACTAGGATTAAGTATTGTTGAGAGATTGGACTCATTGGAGATGTGATATGATGTGCCGAGAAAAATGGATGTTGTGTTAGATAGGGGGTTCATGGCGTTTGGAATGGCAGATGGATGGAATGATGTTATTTGTTGATGGTGGGAACAATATAGACATTTTGGTAATATGGGGTAATAGGTGTGTGATTACGAAAGAGTAGGAGAAGTTTTTTTTTTTTTTTTTTGTGGTCATGCCTTTCTAATTGATTGAGAATGGTTTCTGTTAAGTTTCTCTAAGAATTGGGGGAGGGAGGAGCTCTAATAGGAGTTTGGTTTTGTTGCCTTCAGATTTGATGCCCTTTGATGTGTTAGTGGAGATTTTGAAGTGCTTAGATTCTCATATGAGAGATTGGGTTGTGGAGCTACATCCAAATCTATATGGCCACTTTATTCTTTTATTGATGAGATGGAACTGGTGGATCTTTCTTTCTTTGAGATACTTTTACATGGTGTAATAACTAGAGTTCTTCATATCTTAGATTGATCACTTTTTTATTTTCACATATTGGGAGAAGCATTTCTCATAGTGGCCTAGATTTCCTTGCCTAGGCCTTTGTCACACCATCTGTCTGTCATACTAAACAGTGGCGGGGTTCGTCATGGTAAAACCCCTAAAGCATGTATGTGCATGTCAATAGTTTTTGGAAAAGGTAGCTAAATGATGGAATGGTCTCAAAGTGGTAAAAAACTTGACTTTTTCCTAGTTGAAGATGCTCATGACAAAACTAAAAGATGGAGCTCAAAGGAGTTTGGAATGATTTATGTGCAAAAGACTAAGATCCTTGCAGTTATTCATTGTTTAGATACTAACAAAGGGACTGAGATTCTTTTTCATGGTGAGAGGAGACGAAAAGAAGATTTGAAGGGCGCAAATGTCTCGAGCTATTTGGTTGCAGGTTGTTGATAAAAACACGCATTTTTTTTTTCATAGGGTAGCCAATTCTCACATACAGATAAGCATGATGCATGTTGATGTGGTTTTTTCTATCTAGAGAGGATGATGGGCGGGTATTGTTGCATGTTATCGCAAATTGGTCTAGGAGGAGGGTGGAAGAATGCAGCGTTAGGGGTATGATGCAAACAAACTGTCAACCTACTCAAATTCGTCAATTCACACTAACCTGCACCAACCTGCGTGATTTATATGGACGAGTGAATTGGGTAGGTGGGATAAATGAAAAAGTATGATGGTGGATTGGTTTGAGTTATATTTTTTCAACCCACCATCAATTCAGCCCAACTTGCAGCCCTAGGATATATAATAGTTATCGTAGTCTTACATACGACAAATTCTAATTTCATACACACACACACACACAATTTTATGAATTTCATATAATTTATAAAAATAAATTAGAGCATCTATGACTTTGATTGTAGTGTTATATTGTGAATATCTTTTAAATAAGTATGTATTGTAAGTGTTATTGTTAGTGATATTTGACTATATTATTATTATCGTTATCATGATTATTGAATGACTGTTGTTATTTTTAGTTGATCTTTTATTTTATGTGTTAAGTATAATTTTTAAAAAATTACAATAGATTTTTGTTTTTTGTTTTTTAAACACTAATTTTAATAAAATAATCTCAAAGTTTTACAATATTTTAACCCGCTAAATCACATAAACTGTGGGTTAAAACTGTCAAAAAAGTTCACCCAATTCGCTAGTTTTGACATTCAGTGGGTTGAAAAAACTTTCACCCGCCAAAGTGGGTCGATTGAAAATTTTTCCTCAACCTACCCCAACTCAATCCGCACACACTCCTTGGTTGCATTTTGATGGGTTACACTTTGATGCTACTATTGAACTGTAAGTAGGGTGGTTGGAGCACACTTTTTTTGATGAGGAGGTAATTAGAGTCTAGGGTGAACTGAATGGGGATAAAGCATAAATTCATATGGCTTTACTGTTGTTTTGTTCCAAAATTGTTGGGAAGTGTTTAAGGAATAGGTTATGGGTATATCCCACTTCTTTTTCAGTCATGGGATCTTTGAGAGGAACCTTAGTGACTCTTTTCTTACACTTGTGCCTAACAAGGGTGAGGCAAAAGATTTTTTTGGAGATTCTAGGCTTATTAGTGTGATAGGCCCGGCGTATAAGCTCTTAAATATGGTTCTTGCGTCCAGGCTCTAGAAAGGCTTACATTCAATGATTTCTGATTTGTGAACTTCTTTTGTGGGAGACCCGTAGATTCTAGATGTTGTGTTGGTGTCTAATGGGTGTGTTGACTTAAGTCAACTTATTTTTCATTTGTTCATACTATTTTGGGCTATGTGGCTAGTAAGTAAGAGAAAATGCATAGGGGATTCTCATATAGCTGCCATTTGGTGAATTGGAGTAAGTTTGTTCTTCCGTGAATGAAGGGGGTCTTGGGATTAAGAGATTGGTAACTTTAATATATCCTTTTTGGAGAAGTGGTTGTGAAGATAGGCTTTTGAGGGGATAGTTTCATGGGAAACAAGAAGAACCACCCTACGGGTTATTTGTAATTGATTTTGGAGAAATTAAAAGTCTGTAATCCTTATTTATTTTAGATTTTAGTTTACTATTTTAGTATTTATGTTTTTTAGGATTTACTTTAGAAAGATTTGTTAGATTATTTTTACTTTGTACTTATGTTTTGTTATTTCAAGAGTCTATTTAAAGACTTTTACACTTTCGATCATCGATTAATTGATTGAATGAAATTATTTTTTTTAGAATTAGTATGGATTCTTTCTTCCCCAAGTGCCTAAGGGTTTATTTTTTATTGTCCTACATCATAATTTTGAGGAAGGCCATTCAATGCAAGTATGAACCTTTGAGGGGACATAGGGGCACTGCTCAAGTGTCTTTTCCTTAAGGTACATGCAGGGTACTGGCAAAGTTGGGAATTAGTTTCCTAAGTTTTGTTTTTTTTTTTTTTTGAGTTTAGGAGTGTTGATTCAAGCTTATTTATAGTTGGCAAGGGGACTAAATTAGGGAAAGGAGGAAGAAATTCGGGCTTCTAATTCATGCATTATGAGGACCATCTGAGGTGAGCAGATTCTCAGATTATCTGATAGTTTAGAGGTTCCATTGTACAGGCTCTGAAGTGCAATTTTAAGTTGCGCGCATGTGTGTTTTGTAATTTGTAGTTATTAACTGTTATCTTGACGATTTTCTTAGGTTTTGCAAAGCTTTTTGATACATGAGGAGGTGCGTGGGTGTTTTATTGGTTTTTTTCAGTCTCTTTTGTATACAGGTGGAATTAAGTGATTTTGGCACTTAAAAAGGAAAATTCTCTCTCATGATAATGTAACGTCAGGTTACTGCAAAAGAAAATAACTGCAAAATCTAATCCAATTTATTGTACACAATTAGTTAATATGTTGGTCTGTATTCGAAACATGGAAAAAGTTGCATTTATGCCATCTTTTAATGAAATTGTTACTTATTAATTTGTCGGCACTAGTGATAAATCATTATTATTGGAAGTGCACTTCCAGTTAGGCAATCATATATTTTTTTTTCTTTTCATGCTTTTTTGTTCCTTTCTCTTTCCTTATACCCCTCTCTCCCTTGCAACCATTGTTAGAGAATTGCTAATGTAAACTGTTGACGGTTCCTAGATGGAGTTGTTCTTTGTATTCAGAGTCGTTCAGATATTTTGTTTTGAATAACTTAGTTGTTGGAATACTAAAGAGTAAGACTGTTTAGGGAAAGTAATAAAAAGTTCATTCAAATTTCTGAAGTTCAAAGTTCAATTTTGAACAAAATCTCCATGTTTCTGAGTGTCCACTGCCTTTCAAACTCTCGCCATTCTGAATTCATAGTGATTTGAAGCATTATTGAAACTTTGGGCTTTGACCAAGAGTGATATTCGCGCTGAGATTAAATGTAAACATGTTATGGGAACCTTTTAAACAAAACAATGCAGACTGAGCTGGGAGGTCCAGTACGGTGGAAGGCAAATATCCATATCAATTATTCAAGAGCATGGCAATCATTTTGCTTCTTTTTTTTTTCTTTTTTTTTTTGTCCACACGACGAACTTTCACAATCAGTGTTTCCATTTACTGCCAAAAATGTTTTTATACAAAAAGCATTTTTACTTAATAGTTCGACTCAATGTTCAACTTCCTACCCATATCAGTCAATCTTGGGGGTATTCGTCATGTTAGGGTATCTTTTTAATTTTTATCATGTTTTGTTTGAATAAATAGGAGATATGGATAATAAAAATGAGCAATTTTGATGATATTTATTTAAGAACTGAAATTTGAGTGATTACTTCTTCTGATATGCATAAAGCTATAAGTTTCTAGTCATTGTCTGTTAATGTTTTTTTTTAGTTGACGTGGCTTTTCTTGAGGTATGCAGAGGCAACTGTTCCATTACCCTGGGCTACAAGAATGATGATTGCTTTTGGGGCAGCAAAAGGCCTTGCTTTTCTCCACAATGCTGAAAGGCCCGTTATTTATCGGGACTTCAAGACCTCTAATATATTATTGGACTCTGTGAGTGGTGTTCACATGATATCATTACCAAGAAATAATATTTTTCTACATATCCAGCTTGTTAGGGCAGTGGTTTATTATGGTTAACCATGCACTTGCTTGTGACACTGCAGGATTATACAGCGAAGCTTTCTGATTTTGGGCTTGCAAAAGCTGGGCCACAAGGTGACGAGACCCATGTGTCCACTCGAGTGATGGGTACGTACGGTTATGCTGCCCCAGAATATGTGATGACTGGTATGGCTTCCTAATGTCTCACAACAGCTTGACTCTTGAGTATTTCTTTCCTTCATTGACCTGGGATGATAAAGTTAATCACAAATTCAGGGCCTAATGAATTGAAATACAAATTAATACGAATTCAGGCCCGCCGGTTATGCATCGCATGAAAGAACCTTTCTTTGTATGATTTCTCTTTTGCCTCCGGTCGAATGGATACGAAGGGGAGATCAATCAAACAAAAAAATAGGCCATGAATGAAGAAGTAGTGGGCCTTTCACCCTCTTTCTAGTGACTTGGGGAGCTGATTTGATAAATGCACTTAGAAGGGAGAAAAGCTAGGTTTCCGTTAGCATTTCTAGAACCAATTTTGTAGGGTTTACAACCCTTGCATTCTATTTGAAGAAATAGTAATGTCAATTCCACCAGTTTGAGGCCTTGGCTGCTGGAGGGTGAAAATGAACCAAGCTGAACCATGTATCTGCCTTTGTGCGATTGTCTTGCTTGAAATTTCAGCTGTATCAAGTCAGCTCAAGCTTGTCCTGAACCCAAAGATTTCTTCTACTGGGCTTGATAGATAATTAAGCAGCATGCAAGGTGGTCAAGGTCATTTCATTTAAACATTTGAGAAATGTAGATATAAGTTTCATCATCCATTTGTCATGTTTACATGTCTAGGCTTTCAATATCAAATATCAAGCACTAAAATGCTGGTTTGATGTAACATATGTCAGGATGTCACCTCAGCTTTTGAAATGTTATGTTAATTTTCACTTTCCTTGCAAGTTCCCCAAGTCTATTATTCTTTATGGTGAGATACACTGATCTCCCGAGTATATAGGGAAAAAGAAAGAGAGCGTCACAAGTTTGGCCTAAATATACCAACCTCCCTTCGAGTAATAGTAGGGTAAATAAGGCTTATAGGACATGTTTGATTGACCGCATTAGACATGGAATTGGATTATATATCTTATGGGATTACTCTTGTTTGAATTCAGCAAATGGTGGAAGGATTATGTATCTATTGGATAACTAATCCCACAAAATATGGGATATGTAATGCTTAAGAGAATGTGGTATTAATAATTCATTCATTACTAGTTCTATGGGATTACTTATCAATTGGGATTATATATCCCCTCATTTCTAATCCGATTAATCAAACATGGCCATAGGATTGTAAAATTTCCTTGTCCTTGTATATTTATTCTCTATTTCCAGATCTGAAAATCCAACTTTAATCACAATCACAATATTAACTTACACATCAAGGGCTCAACTCCGATGCAACTGCCACTGCCACCTCTCTCTCTCTCTCTCTCTCTCTCTCTCTCTCTCTCTCTCTCTCTCTCTCCTTTTTGGGCCATATTATTGTAACTCAATCACCACCTTAGTCATAGACAAATCCAATGAAACGAATTGAACCTAAAATCTCTGCCTTGAAACCCATCACCATCATCCAAAACAGCTCTGGTCAGTACAACCGACAACCATTGCCTCTGCCAATTACCCTCCCACCCTGGGTTTTAAATAAATTATCTCGTGAATCGTTATATATAAGAAATCTTAATCCATGTTTTATTTTAATTATGATGTCTATTAAACATAAGTTTATAAATACAAAATGGAAACATGCTAATATAAAAGTACATGAAAAAGTTAACAATTCTTAGAATTTCAAAAAACGAAAAATGATAACAATTTTCAAAATTTCCAAATCTTATGGATGCAAAAAAGATTTTTTCACTTGCTTTCAAAAAAACTTGTTATTCTCTTCTCCCTTCCTTCCCCACCACCTCCACCCACCCTATTATTGGCCACCTCTTTCCAATGAGTTCCCTGCCCTCCAGCTGCCAACTCTCCTGTTGATAGCCCCCTCTGGTGGTCCTTCTCTCCCACCATCTCGTGGGTAAGCATTGGAAGTGCACCAATTATATAGATATATGTTATGGTGTATTACTATTTTGACTCGTACTTATTAATTTACCTCAGGGGACAGGCGATTCTAATAAGTTTTAATTTGTATGATTTTGAACTCTACTTCCCCATCGAAAACCCTTTCTTGCTAACCCCCTACTGCCAGTGGCCCCCGGCCGTGCCGTCACTTGTTATCAAAACATTTTTTTTCCCGAAAATTCTGTGCACTATGTACCATACATATTTTTTACAAAAATAAATGAAAACATTTTAAAAACTCTTCATTGGTATGCTCTGATGCCAACTATGAAAACCATGCTTGACTTCTTGTATGAATTATCTAAGAGTTGTTGGTTTGTTTGGTCCAATACTACAAAAATAAATAGAAAATATATAAAATAAGTATATAAACAGAAGAATCACAATTTTTACATGGAAAACTCTAACATGATTATAACCTTTAAAGCATGGGTATCTCAAAAAAACACGTACCCATATTGTGTATTTACTTGCCATGTTTGTTGTGAGGGATCTCAGATAATGGCGGTTACCATTGCCGTAAGTCAAATTGATTAATTAAGGATAAATAGGGCATTGTGGGATTAAAACTGATGACATCATCATATTCTGTCGACCTAACTAATGTCCCTCTAGCAGCATGGTACAGGTGTTAACGCAAATTTAAATAACACGGGAGCACTGTGTGATTTTGCTGGACTGATTAGGCCGCTGGCTGTATTTTTGCCCAATCTCGTGGGAGTCCAGTATATTATTTACACTCCCCTTCATAAACACTTTACATCATTTCCAGCTGAGAGGTTAAAAATTACTAAGAAATGTAATAACTAAGGAACTGAGCTGATGTTGGCTTGTTTTGGCTGTTCTCATTGTTGAACAAGCTTTAAAAATGGGGATTGAGCATAGTTTGAGCATTGCCTGAGCTTTTTATCAACAGATTTTTTCGTTGGCTTGGGGCTGTTTGGCAAAGTTATTGTTAGTAGCTTTTAGCTACTAAAAATTACTAATTTTAGCTATAAGGTACAAGTTTTTTCAAAGATTCACAATTTCTTCTATAACTTATAACTATTTTTTCTTCTATTTCAGCTACAAGCGAAATTTTTACGGAACACTCACAACTTCGACTACAAATTACAATCTATAAGCTACTAGTTTCAATAATGTCAAACACCATTTGTGGGTTGAATTTCAATTTGGCAGATGATGGTGCCATTTGGTGCATGCTTGGAATGTTGGTGTTTTCTTGTAATAACATTAGTGACTTGGTCCGGCTAACTTACCATTGGGCCTCCTACAACTATTCTAACCAATTTCCATTCTTTCTCATTTGTTAAACTTCTCTGACTAATGTTTTTATCTGTAATGAGCAGGACACCTAACTGCAAGGAGTGATGTGTACAGCTTTGGAGTAGTTCTTTTAGAGCTGTTGACGGGAAGGAGATCTGTTGACAAGACAAGGCCGAGCAAGGAACAGAGCTTGGTGGATTGGGCTCGACCAAAACTGAATGACAAGAGAAAATTGTTGCAAATAATAGATCCTAGATTAGAGAACCAGTACTCAGTGAGAGCAGCGCAGAAAGCATGCAGCTTGGCATACTACTGCCTAAGCCAAAACCCCAAAGCAAGGCCTTTAATGAGTGACGTGGTTGAGACTTTGGAGCCTCTACAAAGCACTAGTGTTGGTGCAAATGAAGTCTCATCATCATCATCGTTGTCAATCCTTGGTGATGCATTTGGTAACGCCGCGGGGGCAATCCCAGATTACCAAATGCATCATCGCAGGTTTGCTGCCAACGTTGGTGGTGCTGGGGTTGCTGGGGTTGCTTGTCGCTCTCCCAACCCCAATTGTTCTCCAGGTGGTCCTGCACCATGCCGGGTTAGGTAAGAAATGTTACCTATGTTTATACTGATTTGTTGTCTTTCCTCTGCCCTCTTTTTTTTTCCCGAAAATTTCTGTAATTTGCTTGCTAAAAGCATGGGTGCATTTGCTTGCTACCTGGTGTAAATGGTAATTGATGATCCTTTCTGGGCCTATGTTAATTATTTCTGTACTGACATTGGTTATTTCGATTATTTTGTGTTTCTTTTTTTGTCAGTTGGAGTTATTATCACGTAATTTTGATTACAGGAGCAGTTGTTGATACATATTCAATGTCTGATGGATTTTTTTTCTCGTGATTTTATACTTTATAATTGTTAAGACATAGTTGGTTGAGGATGATCCGCAGGCAACGCATAGTGGCAATCAAACAAAATCTTGGCATGGGGGATTATATAGATGTGGTTTTGCGTACAACTGGGGTGATGGTTTGTGAGCCCCGGCAATGGGCACAAAAAATATAGAAAATACATTTCAGTCATCTACATGCATGTTGTATGTACTAGTGTTGTGGATTTTGCTTGCATATAGGTGGTTTGAGATTAATTTTCTGTGATGTTTGTGTACAAAAGTATTTTCTTCTTTAGTTGAAACGAAGCGATGATGAAGAGTTTGTCCATGCATGTGACAAGAAATGATGCGCCTGAGTTCCTCCCAAGTCTTTCCAGATCGATATTGGAGAGAATAGAAAAACATGAGCTTGTGGATTTCATAAGAGTAGATATTTTATGGGTAAGTTTGATGGGTTTGTAGTATTATTGAAAAAGAAAAAAATATTTGTGATTTTTGGATTAAAAAAAAAAAGACAATTCGGAATGGAGAATTTAACTAATATCAAAGAAATGGATGTTTTAGTTACTTGACCTTTATTATATAAATGTACTCCATTAAATATGTTTTTATGTTTAACCAATTGTTTGAGGAATTTTAGGTCAGAGACACTTTAATTTTCTCCCTCTTTCCCTCGCATCTTTGGCTAGTATTAGTATGTAATATAACTTGTTATTTCTTCTACCAAAAAGGCACTAATTTGTTATTTCTGAGGTCTCTGCTGGCAAGTTTTTTTAATGGATACAATGGAGACCATTGAACCTGAGGATACTTCCTTAGCAAGGAATGAATCCGATTAAATATAAGATTTGGATTACATATCCCACGAGATTGTGATTTTGATTTTGTCAAAATGTAACAAGTAGCGGAAGGGTTATGTATTTATTGGTAAGGAGCCTCCCAAAATGTGAGATACATATACTTAGGAACGTGAAATTAATAATCATTTTATTATTAGTATTATAAAATTATTTATCATGTAAAATTTTATATCATTTCATTTCATTATTAATTTGGTAAATCAAACGGGACTTAACAGTAAATGCCCATCCGATCCAAGGGCATGCATCAATTTGTTTGGACTTTCAAAACATCCTCAGGTGGTTCGATAACATCGTGATTATGTAAATATAGCAACTGATTATGTAATGGTTTGAAATTAAGTGATTTCATATCATCACCAAGACACCAACACATTCATGTTGTGAGTGTCACATGCATAAATGTAGTCCTGGACCATCTAAACATTACTGGTACCAAACACCCCAACTCTAGTTTTCGAGGAATAAATAATATTTTTAAAAAAAGTACTCTAAACTCTAGTGTTTCTGAATTCAGTTCAATACAAATTGTCCAGTACTTAAAACATCAATTTGTTTTGAGGAAGAAAAATGGTTAACCTTCGTTTTAAGTTATAGTTGAATTAATTTTGGGTAATTGATTGTTTACAGGAGCCATATGTAGGATTTTACAGACTATATATTGTTCATGGTGTCAAAAAGAAAAAAAGGATGAATGGATAATGGGCAGATGAAATGAGGGAGTTGGAATATGAATGCCGGTGCTTTTGTGTACAAAGGTCATGATTCCATGTCTCCTTCTGTGGAGTGTGGACTGTGGGTGGAAGTTGTATACCATTTTTCATATATAGAAGATGGTCATGGTATAATGGGGACGAATGAAATAATATAAGCATAGGAGAGAATGAGTGAGGGTCATCACTAATGGGTCATGCTGGTTTACTCACTCTAAACTAGGGGCACCGCACCAACCAACCAACCACTAATTAAACCAAGTAGCTACCATACTAATTAATTAATTAATACCCCGTGAACCCCAGGATTTGTCTTGGCCTGCTGAAAACTAAATTGTTTCATAGCTAACAATTCTTTAATAATAATAATAATAATAATAATGATAAATACACCAAATGACAAGGGAGATAAAAGGATCATCAGTTGCTTGCCACCTGTCATTCCATGTCATTGTTTAATTTGTCTTTTTTTTGTTTTGGTAGTTAAATAAAAAATGGGACTTCATGGTTCGAACCCTGGATGGAAGTGAAGCATTGGCAGCTCCTAACCACTGGAGTTATTATTTAATTTGTCTTCTTATTTATATATTAGTAATCCTGCATGCCTTAAAAATTTATCAAGAAATTTATCCAAGTTTTAAAACTAATTGTTCAAAATTAACCTACACAACACGTGGCTAAAATTAAATCATTAATTTTGAATTTGGGATAAAATTTGTAACAACTTTTCCGAATACATAACATTTTCCATTGTATATTCAGCCAAATTTTCACTTGGCATATATATATATATATATAATTAATAAATTTGATTACCACATATAGGAAGCACATGCGACAGTTTGGTCCGCTATTTATAATTTTATATTGTCTTTGCGTGCCCTTGGATCCAATCTCACCATAAAGGTAGAGAAGTGAAAATGATGATGATTCAGAAAACTACACACTACTGTAGTTTTATATGCGGTTTAGGAAATTTGGTTGTAACTGAAGTTTGTTTCTAATTTTTTTAAAAACAATTTTAATTAAAAAATAGTGAATGGTTTAACTTAAGAGATGACGTGAATAAAAAAAATTAAACCACTATTTATAGTGATGATGGCTTACAACTCATGTCCCAATAAAGAGATTGATTGTGTGTCTAGCACTAAGACTAATAGTTTGATTACTTGTTTAAATATAAAATTAATTAGAAATTAGTAAAGTTTTAACATTTAGAACATATTTTGTACAAAACAATGATATAAATTCTTAATCTATAAAACTTAAAGAATTTGTGATTAGTTTTATACTTTAAATATATGCTTTTTAAACTTTTTACTAGACATTATAATTTGGACATTGCACAAAACCTGTATAAGATCGATGAGCCATTAAATTAATTAATGTATTGCTCAGGAATAAAGAGAGAAGAAGAAGAAGAAAAAATTATAGAGGATCCTAGTTCAATAAAGGTGTCTCTCTTCCTCTACCACGCCCACGCGTGTGTATTTATTTTTAGTAAATGAACAAAAAATAGAATAAACTAAAATAAAGAGCTCTATTTCCACGTACGTATGTCCCGCTTGGTAAGAGAATATTGAGCATAAAATAGAAGAGAAGGCCGACGCACCTCAGCATTTGCCCTGCTTTCAACTTTCAAATTTCAATGGAAAGCTTGGAGACTGGTTGGAGTTATATTTAAAAGCCCGTTGCATCGCTACACCATCTCTATCTCTCATCTTATTACATATATATATATATATATATATATATATAAGGAAATCCATTATTCATCTCCAATTCCATCACTGTCGCGGCAGCGAGATCAATTCTTCTTCCAACTCCAATTCAGAATATTTTCTACAAATTGAGTTAATTAATCAATAGCCATGTCCAGGATTCATCCAGATGAGAACCGATGCATAGGCTTGTCAACAAGAGTAGTAGTTGAGAATGTGGATCAAGATCATAGTTGTTGCGCTTTCAGTCGTCATCCAAATCCAATTCCTCCAAATCCAAATCCAAATCCATTTGTGCTCACTGTGTGGAAGAGATCAAGCATGAGTTTCCAAGGGACCGATGGATTCACGGTTTTCGATAGCTCTGGACGATTAGCTTTTCGAGTAGACAACTACACCAGGAAGAATCGGTTGTTTAGTACTGGAGCAGCAGGAGCAGAAGGGCTTGTCCTCATGGATGGATCTGGAAATGCTTTGCTCACCTTGAGACCCCAGGTACGTACGTTATTTATTCATGTCTGATGTCTCGGTCCTTCTTTTTTTTTTTTTCTTTCTGAGAACATGCATCTTCTACATATGATGCATACTGCATACATACATACA
>JAOTRH010000002.1:10400096-10412844 GCA_034768845.1 Heliamphora exappendiculata
GAAAACTCAAGACATAATTTGAGTTAGGGCTGGGAGTTCAGTCAGGACCTTTAGTGGAATAAGTTCTGGTTCGTGCGGAAAATGATCTAACACGGAAAAAAAGTTAGGGATATCCAGTTTTCTCATACGGTTAGCCCGAGTACTATACTTTCTCGTGATCCCTCACGTAGTCTTTTATACGCACGGATATTTTCTTATCGGTTTCAGTAATTATTTAATTTAATTTGAATGTCGGTTTCGTCGCCGGGAATGGAGGGCAGTATTGGAATTTGGCACAGCTAGGGATCACTCCCTAGGTGGCCGACCCTAATAGGGGTATAAGGATGTTTTATGAAAAATATACATCTCCTCTTTGGTTTTAGGGAAGAGATATATAGTTTCCATGGATAGCTCAAGTGATATATTTTAATATAAATCAGAAGGAGCAAAATAAGGAACATATTCCAAGCCTTAGCCGCCGCCCCTTCTCTCTCCCATTGTGAATTCCTTTGGTTTTGAGAGAGAGGTGTGAGATAGAAACTAAGAAGAAAAAAAATACGAAGATCTGAATCGGTGCCCACTCGTCGGAATCGTCGTGTGCGTCGGGATATACGTGAGAAGATCATTGGGTCATCTCGGATCGTTGTTCTGCATCGAAGAAACTTGAACATGTTTTTCTTGAAGGTATATTTAATAGCAATATATCAGTTTAATGTTATCGTTTTTCATGAAAAATGCACGCGCTGTTTTTTACGGTCACGGCGCCAGTTCTAAATTTTTCTTCCGCGTTCCAATTTCTCATCGGTGAAAGATCGAAAACTTGTGTAATGTAAGGTAGGCCATTCCTTCGGGTAATTTCCATAAAAACGTGCTCTTGGGTGGTCCACCCATCGATGTTCCGAGAGAAATCAAAAATATGTACTCACTGTGTCGGGCTATAGAATGGATATTTATTCCTCGGACCTCGCGTGGGCTGGTGGCAATAAATATACCGGGGTCTATAGGCTCCGTCCGGCCTTGGTACTGGAATGAATTAATGGATAAATTGGGTGGGTAAAATATTCATTGGATAAAATATTGAGATGTGAAAATGGGTTGAATTGATGATGAATGATAAGAGGCTCGGGTGTAATGGTTGTTTTCATCGAAACCTCAAAATGGGGAATAATAATCCTTTTTCACAAAACTTGGTTATGTATTTGGGTTTTTGCTTTGGGGCAAACGATATTTTTTTTACTATGTGTGTATCCTGCATAACCATCCTTATATGTCATGCTTGTGTTCATTGTTAATGTTTTTCCTACGAGTTTCAGCTCATGTTATTTAATCACATTTCAAGTTATTGCGAAAAGAAGGTCTTGGATTGAGATGGCAATAGCTGGACCATTTTTGAGTAGTGGATTGAATTACATTCTTGTTGTACCACCTTTTGAGAAAGAAAAATGTTGTAAATGTAATTCTCCCTTGAACTGTAGTTTTGTGAGTTGGAGCAGCCCTTTGTAAGACGTTGAGGTCCATGTTCATATATTTGCATGCATGTGAGGGCATTGGAATTGTTCTTAGATCAAATCTCTTAATTCTTGGATAATACTATATGGTTTTAAATGTGAAAGTCGCAAGCCTTTAGGTTAAATGACGTTCTTCCCTTTCAAATGTATGTATTTACTTTATATTTGAGCATCTTAAAAAGCATATTCGAGAATCATGATAATTAAATGTTCCTCTCAGCCTTTAGAAAAATCTTCAGGTTTTGCTCAGAATGTTCTCGGGTACCTCACCGCTCGAGCGGTGGAGGGTTCGCTCGAGCGGACTCCGTTCGGTGGTCTTTAATTGAAAACAAGTTTTGAAGAAGGAATTTACCTAACTATGTTTAAACTATCTTCGGATTATAAAGTGACCATTTTCAGGAGTTGTGTTTCAAAAAGACAATTCTCGTTCCTTCTTGGTTTTTAATTATTGTGAAATCGGGGTGTTATAGTAGTGCTCCTTCATGCATTATTTTTCTCTTAATGCAAATAATTTTAATTTTAAACCAGGCATGATTGCACTGATTCCTAAGTTCCCGGTCACGAATTTGAAAATCCTTACTTGCACATTAAAGAATTTGAGGAGGTGTGTGCTATATTTTTAGAGAAAAATTGTAATGAGGAGACCATTAGGGTAAAATTGTTCCCTTTTTCTCTTAAAGATAAGACGAAAACATGGTTGAACTCCTTGAGACCTAGATCAATAACCACTTGGCAAGAGATGTAAATATATTTTTTAAAGAAAATTTTCCTATACATAGAACAAATTCTTTGAAGGGGCAAATTATGAATTTTTCTCATAAAGAAAATGAGACTCTTTATCAGTGTTGGAAACATTTCAAAGATTTATTAAACACTTCTCCACATCATGGTTATGAATCTTGGTGTGTTATTGGCTTTTTTAAAAAAATTTTTAATGAAAGTTTAACTCCTCAAATGCGTCAATTTGTAGAGATGATGTGTAATGGTGAATTTTTAAATAAGGATCCTGAAGTGACTTTTGAGTATTTTGACTTATTAGCAGAAAATGCCTAATCTTAGGACTCCACATATCTTTTTGGTAATTTAAATAAAATCAAGTTATCTTTCACTATTTCTAATAGTGGTAAATACCAACTCAAAGAAGAAGATGATTTGAGTGCAGGATTAGCAATTTTGACTAGAAGATTAGAGGCTATAGAATTGAAAAGAGTAAATGAAGTCATAACTGTGACAAAAAATATTTTTGGAATTTGTGAGACTATGGGACACCCGACACATGAGTGTTCAACTATTCATACTTTCAAAGAGGTATTGCATTATCAAACAAATGCCATAAATACTTTTAAGAAGCCTAATATGTCCCCTTATTCTAAGACTTATAATCTAGGATTGAGGAATCACCCGAATTTTAGTTGAAGGAAGGATAATAGTACACAACTTTCATATTCTCAAGGCCCTTCTAATTTTGTTCCTTATACTCCCCCTCCCAAGAAGAGCCCTAAGGATACATTGTAACAATTTATGCAAGGTCAAACAACAATAAATGCCCAAATTTCTCAACGCATTAATTATATTAAGAGCACTCTCACTAAATCAACTTCTACATTGAGCATTCAAGAAAAATGAAAATTTCTTACTCAACCGCAACCCAATCCCTAGGGCCAATTTGTTGTGAGTGATTCTTTTTCGTCTGATGTACAACTTGAACATGTTAAGTCAGTCACTACTCTACGCAGTGGAAAAGTTATTGACAAAAATATTCCAATGAAGGCCACAAAGCCTAAGGATATTTTCAAATCGAAGAGTAAGGATGAACTTGACAAGTCTAAGCCAAGTTAAGAAGTGGAATGTCCTATCCTTGTGCATTTTCCTTAAAGATTGCAGCCTATTCAGAAAGAAAATCAACATACTAAAATCTTTAACAATTTCAAGCAAGTTAAAATCAATATTCCCTTGTTGGATGCAATAAAACAAATACCATCTTATTCTAAATTTTTGAAAAACTTGTGTACATTTAAGTGAAAGCTTAATGTACAGAAGAATGCTTTTTTAACTGAACAGGTGAGTGCAATAATTAAACAAAATTCTCCACCAAAGTATAAAGATCCAGGTTGTCCCACTATTTCATATGTGATTGGAAATCATAGGATAGAGTGAGCTTTGCTTGACCTTAGGGCTAGCGTGAATCTTTTACCTTATTCGGTTTATGAACAGTTAGGTATAGAAAAGCTTAAGCCGACTTCTATTACACTTTAGCTTGCAGGCCGATCTGTGAAAATACCGAGGGGGATAGTGGAAGATGTGTTGGTCTAAGTGGATAAATTTTACATTCCTTTAGATTTTATTGATTTGGACACATAACTTGTTTTGCACTCTCACACTCAGATTCAAGTCATTCTAGGTCGATCATTCCTAACTACTTCTATTGCTTTGATTAATTGTAGGAATAGAGTGATGAAATTGTCTTTTGGTAATATGGCTTTGGAATTAAACATTTTTAATATTTGCAAACAACCAGTGGATAATGATGATGAGACTGGGAAAGTGAACTTGTGGATACAATTGTTCAAGAGCATTTTAATGCCACATATTTTTCTGACCCTCTTGCGGCTTGTTTGAATAATTTCAATGATTTTTTTAAAGAATCAGAAATTGCATATATTCATTCTTTGTTGGAATCTTTGCAAGGAACAGAGACGAACAAATGGAAACCCAAGTTTGAAGACATACAACTCAGTGTTACTAAGCCTTTGCCTAAAGATTTGAAGTACTCATTTTTGGGATCTAACGACGCATGTCAAGTGGTAATATGTTCTAAACTTGATTCTTTATAGAAGGGTAAATTGCTTGATATTTTGAGACAACACAATGGTGCTATAGGTTGGACAATTATAGACATTAAGGGAATTAGTCCTTTGGTGTGCACTCACATAATTTATGTAGAGGACAATGCTCGCCCTTCAAGAGAGATGCAACGTAGGCTAAATCCTATAATGAGAGATGTTGTGAGGGCTGAGGTTCTTAAGCTATTGGATGTGAGAATTATATATCCCACTGCCGATAGTAAGTGGGTAAGTCCTACACAAGTAATACCCAAGAAATCGGGAATTACTACAGTAAAAAATGAGAATAGTGAATTAATTCCAACACAAGTAGTGACGGGTTGGTGCATGTGCATTGACTACAGAAAATTAAATTTGGTGACTAGAAAAGATCATTTCCTCTGCCTTTTTTGGACTAAATTTTAGAAAAGGTATCTGGACATGCATTCTATTATTTCCTAGATGGGTACTCAGGATATTACCAAATAGAGATTTTCTTTAGAGGATCAATAAAAAACCACTTTTACATGTCCCTTTGGCACCTTTGCTTTTCGAAAAATGCCATTTGGATTATGTAATGCTCCAACCATCTTTCAAAGATACATGCTTAGTATTTTTAGTGATATCTAGAGGTTTTTATGGATGAATTTTCCGTATTTGGTGCTTCTTTTGATGATTATTTGTCTAATTTACAAAAAGTCTTGGTTAGGTGTGAGGAGAAAAATCTTGTGTTAAATTGGGAGAAATGTATATTTATGGTTTATTTTGGGTTTGTTCTTGGACTCATTGTTTCATCCAAGGGAATTGAGCTAGATAAGTCTAAAATTGAGTTCATTTCATATATTTCTATTCCTAAAACTATTAAGGATATTAGATCTTTCTTAGGGTATGCAAGTTTTTATAGGAGATTTATAAAAGATTTTAATGTTATATCTAGACCATTGTGTAACCTCTTGCTAAAAGATGCTCCCTTTGATTGGACTAATGAATGTCGAAAGACATTTGAAATGTTAAAAATTATGCTTACTTCTGCACCCATCATGAGGCCACCCGATTAGACTTCATCTTTTGAAATTATGTGTGATGCTAGTGATTATGTAATTGGGGCTGTTTTGGGGCAACGTAAGGATTAAAAGCCTTATTTCATTTACTATTCCAGTAGAACCTTAAATAGTGGCCAAATAAACTATTCTACAACTGAGAAGAATTGCTAGTTGTACTATTTGCTCTTGACAAATTTTGTGCTTATTTGGTTGGATCGGCTGTTGTTATCTTTACTGGCCATGCAGCTTTGAAATATCTTCCTGCTAATAAGGATGCTAAGCCACACTTAATTCGGTAGATTTTTCTACTCCAGGAATTTAACATTACCATTAAGGATAAGAAGAGAGTAAAAAACGTTGTGGCGGATCATTTGTCGCGACTTGTGTTTGACAATTTTGTAGAAACAATGCCAATTAGGGACACTTTCATTGATGAGCACTTATTTTCTATTTCTAAATTACCTTGGTATGGTAATATTGTCAATTTTCTTATTACAGAAAAAATCTCAAATCATTGGAGTGCACAAGACAAGAAATATTTTTGGTTGAGGTAAGAAATTTCTTTTGAGACGATCCATACTTGCATAAATATTGTCCAAATTATCTTATAAGGAGATGTGTCCCTGATGATGAAATACAAAGTGTGATATCCTTTTTTCATTCTGAAGTATGTGGTGGCCATTTTTCTTCAAAGAAAATCGTTGCAAAATTTTTGCAGTGTGGATTTTATTAGCCAAATCTTTTTAGAGACACTCATCATTTTTACAAGTCTTGTGAGCGTTGTTAAAAGTTAAGAGGAATAACCCGTAGAAATATGAAGCCTTTAAATCCAATTTTGGTTATTAAAAATTTTTATTGTTGGAGCATTGATTTCTTGGGACATTTTCTTCTATTATTTGGATATTTATACATTTTAGTTGCCATTGATTATGCGCCCAAATGGGTCGAGGCTATTCCTTGTCGAAAGAAAGACCATAAAACAGTTTTGAAATTGTTAAAAGAAAATATTTTTCACAGATTTGGAACACCTTGAGTTATTATAAGTGATGGAGGTTTGCATTTTTGCAATCGACATTTTGAAGCATTGATGAAAAAACATTTTGTCACTCGCAAAGTTGCAACTGCCTATCACCCACAGATAAGTGAACAAGTTGCGCTTGCTAATCGGTAGATAAAACATATTTTGAAAATGACGGTAAATCCAAATTGCAAAGATTGGTCTTCGAGACTACGTGATGTACTTTGGGCATACCGTACAAGTTATAAAATCCTAATTAGCATGTCACCATATAGACTTGGGTATGGCAAAGCTTGCCATTTGCTGATGGAATTGGAACACAAGGCATACAGGGCAATTAAAATGTTTAAGTTTAGCTTAGACAAGACAAGCAAATTAAGAAAGTTGCAAATAGATGAATTTGAGGAAATTCTGGGAGATGCTTACAAATATTCTAGAATTTATAAAGAACGGATGAAAGTGTTCTATGATAAACAAATTCTCAGAAAAACTTTTGAACCTTCTCAAAAAGTTCTCTTATATAATTCTAAATTGCACTTGTTTCCCAATAAATTGAGATCTAGATGGACGGAACCCTTTTATTGTTAAAACAATTTTTTTCTCATAGAGCTATTTAAATTGAGAACCCTAAGAATGGTTATATTTTTAAAGTAAATATCCAACGTCTCAAGTCATTCTTAAATGACAGTTTTCAAGAAGAGGAGTCCATTGACTTAGAGGATCCAATTTATCTAGATTTCTAAAAAAAAAATAGTGATAGGAGTAGTTGGTAGTTTTTATTCTTGTATTTTTTTTCCTTCTTTCTAACCAATTGCAGGCTATCAACGTATAACATTGTTCTTCAATTGAGAAAATTTAGAAATTCCTTACACTTCTTGGATACATTTAGGGAAATGCATTGTTTGGGTTGGGGGGCAAAAGTGTTCAAAAATAAAAAAATAAAAAATTTTAAAAAAAGAAAAAAACTTCTCCACAATGTTGATTTTTTCCCCCTCGTTCTATGTTGTTAGTGATTGAGTTTAATTGTGATTTTAGTTATTTTAGCCTAAGAATTATGTTTGAGAGAATTTTACTAACTTCTTGTAAAGTGTCACATGTGTTCATGTTTGGAATTCTTGCACGTCACTTTAGCAATATGAATATTTTTCTTGATTGAGGAGTGAACATGACTTGAAAATTTAGATGAATATTCATGGAAACTAATAACCCATGCTAGTTCTTGAGCCATTATTTTGCTCGGAGGGTTATCACAATTTCTCTTAAATTTTATTTGGAAGCGCATTAATTTGTTGAATAGTCTCATTATTTTTTTGTTTTGGTTAAATGCTGAGAACACAATACATTGTTATCGCATTATTATTCTTTTGATATCATGAAAATTGAAGAATTATACCAATTCCCGAGAAATAATTATAGACCTTCTTTGTTTTATTTGAGCATTATATTTTTTTATCTACTGATTCCTAGGAACCAATTTAAGCCTTTAATTTATCCTTTCTTTTGTAAATCATCCACCAAAGTTGTTCTGAGATATGTTGGGAGTATATTGAATAAAAGACAGGTGACTTGAAAATAACAAGAAAAAAAATTTGTTGAAAAAAAAATGAGGCAAAAGAAAAAAAAAGATGAAGATTTTTGAAAAAAAAAACACAAGGAATGCGAAAAAAAGAAAGAAAAAAGAAAAAAAAAGCTGAGAAAGGTTGAAAAAAAAAATGGTGGTGACATTACACTCAATTGTAACCTTATTTTTACGTTCTTTATTTCCTTTTTTTTTACTTTGACCTTACATTACAATCTAGTTAAAGTCCTATTTGATCATGAGATTGGTATGGTTTGGATATGGACATGATTGATGGGGTGATAGTGTGATCTTCTAAAAATTTTCAGTATTTAGCATTCCTTCTATGAGACTAGTTGTTATTTTTATCAACGTTTTTCGATAATAATTTATGCGAGAAATTTTGCATTCAATTAACATACTTCGACTTGCATATATATTGAGAGTATATATATCTGCATATATTTCAGAGTGCTTTATTTGTTGAATGCATTATCTAGTGAGTCTTGTGTCGATGCATATTTCTGATAGAAATTTGAGGTATATTTTATTTTGACATCAAGATTGTGTTTATGATGGCTAAATATTTTACACACTCTAAACTTTGAATGTCATGGGATACTTTTACATATTTCTAGCTTTATAATCTTTGTTTTATTCTTTTGTTAATGTGATAGAGTCATGGCATAACTTGTGAACTTATTGTTAGGGCAAACTGCCAAGATCCTAAAATTATGTTTATGATTTTAATTAAAAAATATCCGGATGGGCAAACGCCGAAATAAACTCCAGATTAAAACTTTTGATATCGAACAATCAAAATAAAACACAGTAATACTACTAAAGCTAGTTTTTGGATTATATCTTTCAAAATTTGGTTGGATGATTTCGGTTGCTGCAACAATTTTCAGTTAACAATCCGCCACAATTTTTAACTTGTAGTCAAATCTCCAACCTAAGCCTTTTACTATATTATTGAATGCTAAACACGAACAAAGTATGAATTTTGATCTATCGTGTTCTTCAAAACCTTCTTGATTTGATTTAGGATTTTTAGAGAACGTGAAAATTTTAGCCGCCTAATCACTAACTGAATAATATGAATTCTCGCATCAAGTTTTATAATAGCATATTAATAGGCTACAACAGGGACCTGTAGAGTAAATATGACTTAGGTTCCCTATGCAGTTATGAAAACCGACCTCAATCCAGAAGCAATTTCATAAAAATATTAATTATAATTTATTACATTAAAGAATTATAATTGTACTCCTAGCCATATTCTCAAAATCGAATATTTAAGCTCCTATTATTAAATGCTGATTTATTCTCTTGATGTTAAGATTACAAATACCCCGATTGAATTAAATTACTGACAATTATATTTAATCGGCTTCTTCTAAAATTTCTTAAATCCTTTCGTTTAACTTATTTAACTGCCGAATTATAAAATCTACCCGCATAGTTTGGCTCGAACAAAATCTATAAGCTTGCTTAAGGGAGTATCATCAATCTCGATAATTAAGGACGTGGATTCCGTCAATAATTAATATTCACCATATAATTAATATCGTTATCCAACTCACCGGGATTATAAACTCATACAAGATCGTACCTTCTGATGAATCAAAATAACGAATATTAAATACACGCAAATAGTAATTATTTCAGGATTAAGATCATAAGCACTCATAATAACCATATGTGTAAATTAATTTATAAAATCAGTATAAAATTAATTACCCCAATTTGGTCATGTTTAATACACACTAAGTGTACTAGCACAATGAGTCGGAATAATAGACGAGACTATTATTTGTTCCCTGTAAGTAAGACATGTTTATTAAAACTTTGTGTTATAGTTGTACTGATAGTTTGTCCAATTTCATCTAAACTGTGAACCAAAAAACTTATATTTCATAAGAACCTTTAATATGGTCTTCTGTGTGCAAGCCAAACTCTATATAACAGATTAAATACTATGTAGAATAAAAGATATCCATGCACGACATCAAATAAATAATGAAATGCATACATTGCTCATTAAAATTCTCATAAAAATAAAAAAATTTAATTTTATTAAAAAATAAAATAAAATACTAAAATCCAAAACTATGGTTTTTAGTAACAACCCTAACACTTTTTCCATTTGAATGAGACAAAAAAATAGAGAAGTTTTTGGATGTTTGTGGGTATCATCACTGTAAACTCTCGTGAGATTATAACTCGTCCACTAGGGTAACCTAGGGTTCAAAGGCTTATTGCGCGGCTAAATGCAATCGCAATTCCTGCGAAAGTGAGTTTTGGTAGTTAATTTGGTTAACCTTTGATTTTTTTAGTTTAAGACTCTTTTTGGAATTGCTTTGATTATAACTCGTCCACTAGGGTAACCTAGGGTTCAAAGGCATATTGCGCGGCTAAATGCAATCGCAATTCCTGCGAAAGTGAGTTTTGGTAGTTAATTTGGTTAACCTTTGATTTTTTTAGTTTAAGACTCTTTTTGGAATTGCTTTGATTGCTAGGGACTAGCAATATGCTGGTTGGTGGTATGATAAAGACCTAATAGTGCATATTTTTGCATATTAACATTGGTTTTATTATACTCTTTTGTTAATAATTTTTGCTTACATAATTAATTTTGTGCTAATACTTATTTTTCTATTATAGGAATTAAATTAGATATTTAGATGTAACATTTGGGTTTCTGAAGCACATTTGAAAAGTATTGGGTTTCAGCATATGAATATGACTTCGAAAATAAGAGAAAAATCTAAAATTTGACAATAAGGACAGACCCAACTTGGGATAGCACCGAAGGCCATTATTTTAGCGTTTGGAATGATATAGCCCATGTAATTTTGGACCCCATTTAATATTTCACATTTTATTATTGTTTTAAAAAATGATAATGTTTTAGGAGGATAAGATTTTATTTGAAAATGAGATCTCTAAGGTTATCCTCTATTATATATAAGATAGGAGATCTTGGATTGTAAGCTATTATTTATCTCCATCTTCTTCTCTAAAAACCCTAATTCATTTTCTTATCTATGGATTTCTAAGTTTCTTACTAAGGATAGACGA
Source organism: Heliamphora exappendiculata (assembly GCA_034768845.1). Taxonomy (NCBI): domain Eukaryota; kingdom Viridiplantae; phylum Streptophyta; class Magnoliopsida; order Ericales; family Sarraceniaceae; genus Heliamphora; species Heliamphora exappendiculata. Next base: position 10,411,109 of record JAOTRH010000002.1, read on the forward strand.
GGAGCCCTAATAGATTCATTATATTCATTTTATTGATTTAAGAATTGTCACGCCCCAAACACTAGGGTCACGCGAAAGCTCACCAAAGTACTAATTTATCATTAAAATAGGTTTTATAGTTGAAAATAAAAAATACAACATTTGGATAAAAGATTTCCCAAGGATCAACTCTCATAAACAATAAACATGCATTCTCATACACGAATAAGCATATTGCCAAAAGGCATACAAAATCAGCCTTCAGAAACAGGCATCACATGTATAAGTACATATCCAAAATAGAAAAATTACAGCAAGCTCTCCATCACCACAAGCCTCTAGGTCAACTCCACATGGTCACCTGAAAATATTTTTATAGCAAAATTTTACACTGTGAGTCGAAGCCCAATAGAAAGTAGACTGTAAAACTGTAAAGCAGGTTATGCCATTACACACACACGGGCTCAACCATAGGAGCCAAAAATATTTTTTTTCTCTAAAAAATCACAAGTTTTCCATCAGACTAACACAAGTCTCAAAAAAGTTTTATCTCATAAAACCTCACATTGTCATCCTTCAAACTATGCATATCATCTTAACAGATATCATGCCACAGTTAAGGGAAAGCTGTAAACAAACAGTATGCTCTACTCAGGCATCACATGACAAGTTCTATACGGAGCTACAACAATAAAGCCACTCACAGGACAACATACTTCTTTACGAATTTTCACGACCGTTGGACGAAGCTAACCAAACCACATTTACGGGGATTAACCCAAGGGACCGTAGCAAACCCACTTTGCGAACATTTTTGAACTTCCACCAAGGAGCAATAGAAGCCCAACTCAAAATCACACATTGTCACGGTACATCTATGGAAATATTTAAAAATCCGACCGTAGCTCGACTGCGGAAACTAATAAAATAGTTTATACAACGCATGTATAAAAGAGATCCAATCCATCACATGGAGATCTAAACCATTTCCACAAACGTTAAAAAGCTCAGACTCAACCCCAAGGGTTAGCTCCAAACCTCAAAAAGCATGTTTTTCACAAAAACACCTCGTTTTCAAACCTCATTTTGAAAACCACGGATATCAACATATCCAGATCATGTATAAAACTGAGAAAGGCGTAAAACCCACTTTTACCCAAAGCCAAGGTTTAAAAATATGAAGATAACATTTAATGCATTTCTATTCGGTGAAAGCAAGTATAATCACATACGACACCCTTTAATAGCAATAGGGTCTAGAAACCTACCTCAAAGAGCTAAAAGCTCGACGCCTCAAAATCCAACCTCGTCGAAACGAGAATCCATTCGGATGGATACGAAGCCCACGTCGTCGACAGCAAGAATCCGCTATCCGACGGCAAAAAACTAAGCTCGGGCCCTCCCAAAAGCTAAAGAGAAAGTAGAGAAAAGGTGGAGAGAAAGAGATTTTCTTGAAAAAGATATTTTTGAGTTTCCAAAAAGATATTTCTAGCCATTATAGATTTTCGCGCCTAGGACCCACCGCTCGACCGCCCAAACACCGCTCAAGCGAACCCCTTACCGACGTAGGCCTTACCACACCACCGTTTGAGCACCCAAATACCGCTCGAGCGGTCACCTCTCGGACCACCACTCTGCCACCAGCCCGCTCGAGCGCGCTCACCACCGCTCGAGCGGTTGTCACTGGGAGAGAAAACTGAAAAAGACAACCAAGCCAAATCTCCGCATGCATAATACGTATAACACCTACACAAAAC
>JAOTRH010000002.1:10412944-10457724 GCA_034768845.1 Heliamphora exappendiculata
ATTAGATATTGAAAAGTAATGTAATATGATATTTAATAAATAACTAAAGATATTATATTATAAGGAGAAAATAGAAATAAAAATAAAATTTGAATAACCTTTAAACACATAAACCGAAATGTTACTTCTTTGTGTTATTTTATGCATTATTTAGAGTTTGGGAGTTCGAGATCAGTTAATTAAAAAGATTCTGCTAGACAATGTGAGTCTCTGATATCTGAATTACTTTTTATTTCATGTAAATACTTGACATGTTACATTATTAAAGAATAAAAACGAATGATGAAAATAAAAACGAATGATAAAAATGAAAATAAATTGTGAAAATAAAAACGAATAAAAATAATTATTAATTCATGTTGAGAGGAGTAGTTCCAATTACTTGCATATATTTCTTATGGTTATTAATTCTTTGAAGGTATGAATTTTTATTGTTTATATACAAATACTGCAAATCAAGTAGTTGCTGCTAAGTGATTGTATATAATCGTACTCTTACATTGGTAGCCTGTAGTTCGCAAATCGACGAACAATAGTATCAGAATGATCCCTGATGGCTTTGGTGAGCTTAATTAGAAGAAGCAATAAAATTTGTGCATAAGACGATTTGCAAGACTCAACTACTGCTGTTGTCAGAGGACGACATAGAGAGAAGTCGACAGTAAAACTGAGAAAACAAGTGTAAGAAGTAAAAGTATTGTCACATATTATCTCTATTTACAGTATTCTTCTCAACAACTACCATATTAACATAAGTTTGGAATTAGAAAGTATTTAATCAATGGGAGATTGGTAGGAAGAATTTGAAAGTATTTGATCAGGGGAGAATGGTAGGAAATAATAAAAAACGCGAAAAATAATTAATTAGCTTTTCATGTGTCTATTAGTGATAGAAAATGAGAAGAAGAAGAAAAAGAAGAAGAGATCTAGTACAACTACTATGTACATGTAAACTTGATTTTGGTTTCCGATTTAAAAATTAAATTCAAGAAAGTAGTTATTTATAATTTAAATTTCAAATTTGTAAGCATGCTCTTGTTTATTTAGTAAGGCTAATTTAGGTAAACACAATTTTTTGCAAATATACTTTTTTGTAATTAATTTCTTCTATCATCTTCAATAAATATACACTCAAGAAAATAAATTTTCCTTTGATCATTTTCTATTTTTTATTTTATTTTTAGGATAAATTATACTTACCTCTTCTAATGTTTAAACTTATTTTAAATTTTTTTTCCAAAATTATTAAAATAGCACTGATCTTTTATGTTAAACTTATCAAGCAAACGTCATTAACGAAATATTAATATTTACTATTTTATCCTTTACTTCACATTTTTTCTTTTTCTTCTTCTTTACTTTATTTTTACAATAATCTGTTAATCCAAGCCCCAAATAATTGATCAATAGTTAAATCTGACTTTATTTCTCTCAAATCAAATGTCCAATTAACTTTTCGCCCAAAAACTTAATTTACATTTCCATCAATTGCTCTCCAATTTTCTTATCCTCCTCTTTGATTTTCTCTCTCTAGGATCCTCGTGCGGGATGAGCTTCTCGTACGAGAACAAGTTGTTCGGCCATGTGGCCCTGTTCGAGAGCCGCATGCCGCCGATGGCGGAGGACGATGAGACTTCAAAAGGAGCAGCAGCTCCGGCGGCGATGGTGGAGGAAGATGGAGAAAATGAGGATCGGATGCGACGCGCAGTCACAGGCTAATTTTGCAGATAATGGGATTTTTCACGGCCTGAATCTTGATGGGTTTGAATCGATTGAGGACGGCCTGAATCTGTTTGTCCTTTCCCATTTCTTTTTGCAATAAAATCAGGTGTTGTTTAGTTTGGTTGGCTAGAATGGGACACTCTCAAGAACTATAATTCCTTTGAAGTGAGTGTTCTAAGGGTTGATTGTTGGTAAAGATTATGAGATAAAAGATTCAGAATTAGTATTTAGTTGTTTGATTATTTGGTAACAACAAAGTTCTCCTTGTTGCAATTGTAGTCTTTCTCCTTTAAGGAACCAAAGTTAGTTTTATAAACAATAACATATATAGATTCTTCAACAGTTATGGTACTTTTGTTGAAAACTCTACAAGTTTTGCTAGATTAAGACTATCTTAAAAAAATACCTTCATCAGATTTTGCGTCAAATTTGTCCAAAAGTTCTTTGTTGTTATTCAAAATAAAACATTTGCACCCAAAGACGCAAAAATAGCTAATGATAGGTTTTTTTTCATTTCATAGCTCAAACAAAATTTTCTTGAAAGAAGCTCGTATCATAGCTCTATTTATGATAAAATAAGAGATTTTGACAACCTCAGCCCAAAAGTATCGTGGTAGGTTACTTTCACAGAGTATGGTTCTAGCCATTTCTTTCAAAATCTTATTTTTCCTCTCAACAACTCTATTTTGTTGAGGGGTTCTACGAGCAAAGAAGTTATGGTTAATTCCATTTTCATCATAAAATTTTTAAAAAATTTTATTTTTAAATTATCTACCATGATCACTTCGAATACTTATGATTTGAAAACTTTTTTCACTTAGAACTCTCTGAGACAGTTTTGCAAAAGAGACAAATATTTCTTCATTATGAGCTAAAAATAGCACTTAAGTTTATTTAGAGAAATCATCAACAATAACAAAGGTATATCTCTTACCTATAAGGTTTAAAGTCCTTGTTAGACAAAATAAATCCATGTGCAATAGTTGTAGTGACCTAGAAGTTAAAATCTCATTTTTGGAATAGAAAGAACTTTTAACTTGTTTGCCTTGTTGACATACATCACACGCTTTGTCTTTTTCAAATTTAATTTGGGTTAAATCAATCACCAATTTCTTTTTTAAAAGTTTAGAAATCAAGTTTATGTGTGCATGTCCAAGCCTTCTATGCTACAACCAACTATTATCGTTCAAAGCGGCTAAGCATTTGGTGTCATTTTTTGAAAGATCATTTAGAGTAAATACATAAACACTTTCACGCCTATGACTTTTAAAAATCACTTTGTTATTTGTTGAATTTTCAATAACACACTTAACATGATTAAAGACAACCTTGTAGCATTTGTCACAAAGTTGGCTTATGCTAAAAAGATTATATTTTAAACCATTAACAAGTAAAATATTTTCAATAGAAGGAAAAGAAATTTTTTCGATACAATCGATTCCTATGATTTTTCCTTTGCTATTGTCACCGAATGTTACAAATTCACCATCCTTTGGTTTAAGGGATGCAAACATAGATTGATCACCTATCATGTGTCTTGAGCAAGCACTATCAAGGTACCGCATCTCCTCCTTGAATGAGGACTTGAAACATACTTGCAAGAAGAATTAATTTTTGATTTTTGGTACCCAAGTTTCTTGGGTTCTTTGGAGTTAGTTTCTTGAGGATGTGTTCCCTTAGAAACCAAAACCTTCTTGACAGATAGTTTAGAAGATTTTTTATGTGGACAATGTGTGACTGTATGTCCATGCTCATAGTAATGAAAACAGGTAGTATTTTATGATTTGAAGATGTCTTGACAAAAATAGTACTTAAGAACTTTTGTTTCTTCTTTGGTCTATACCCAATCCCGACTTTGTCAAAAATATATTTTTGCATGCCAAGAAATTTGTCTAAGTTGTTCTTTCCTTAAGTGAACTTATAAATGATTTTTGTAAGGTGTTTAACTTTTTTAATCAAAACTGTGTTTTCACCCTTCAAAACAGAAACTTGTTTCGATAAGGCAAGTTTTTCACCTTTCAAAGTTTCAATTTAACTTGAGGAGGAAAGAAAACCAACTTCTTTAAAATAGAGTTCTTAGCACCCATTTTTCTCAATTCATCGCGTAAATCTTCAAATGCATTTTGTAACTCATCTAAAGAGAAAGAGTCATGGGTTACCTCATCATTTTCTTTAGCCATGAGGCATAGATTTGCAACCTCATTTTCTTCTTTTTAGTCATCGGAGCTGCTGTCATCACTTTTATCACACGCGGCTATTATAGCCTTCTTGAAATCCTTTTTGAATTGCTTCTTGAGTATAGGACATTCAGTTTTGATATGTCTAGGATTCTTGCACTCGTAACAAATGATTTCCTCTTTCTTGTAGTTATTTTTTAATTTTTTAGAGTCGCCTTTGAATTTGGTAAGCTCGTCTCAGTGTCCTTGCTTCTTAAAGAACTTTCTTCTTTCTTATTTTTTATTTTTAAGAAACCTTTTGAACTTCTTTGTGATGAGGGCCATGTCTTCGTTCTCATCACTTGAGAAATCTTCGTCGAATTCTTCATCATGTGTTGAGGATTTGAAGGCGATGCCTTTCTTCTTTTTTTTGTCATCCCCATCATCCATCTTCATATGTATTTCATGAGTAATGAGAGATCCAAGAAGTTCTTCTACGCTGAGAGTGTTGAGGTCTTTGGCTTCTTGGACAGCTGTGACCATAGCTTCCTAGCTCTTAGGCATACACCGATGGATTTTTCTCACCATTTCTGCAATAAAATAAATCTTACCAAGAGGTTTTAATCCATTAACAATATCAGTAAAGCGTGTAAACATATCAAATATGAATTTATCAAGCTTCATTTTAAATAACTCATAGTTATGCACAACCAGGCTTATTTTGGACTCCTTCACTTGGTTAGTACCCTCATGAGTAATTTCAAGTATATTCCAGATTTTTTTTGCGGTGTCACTGTAAAGATCCTATTGAACTCATTGGGGTCAAGTGAGCAATATATGAGATTCATGGCTTTGGCGTTCTTCTGAATTTTTCTAATGTCATTTTTTGTCTATTCAGCTTCTGGTTTAGGAACGATTGTTCCTTCAACGATTTTGGTGGGTCTTTTGGGTCCATTAATGGCAACTCGCCAAAGGTCATAGTTTACAGTTTGAATATAGATTCTCATTCTAACCTTCCAACAATTGTAATTTGTTTCATTGAACAAGAGAGGTCTATTGGTCGACTAACATTCGGATTGGATAGGTCCAATGCTAGTGATTGCCATATAAACTCTTAAACTGTTAAGTAAAAAATAAGAGCCTAAGCTCTGATACCAATTGTTAGTCTAGGCAACCCAATGGGGTGAATTGGGTCTTAAAAAATAATAACAATTTTTAAAACTTTTTAAAATTTTTTTTAATATAGCAAATAAATATAGCAAGATAATCAAAAATTAATGCAATGCAAATATTAAAGAGGTTAGGAATATAGAGAGAATGAACCAGACACCAAGGATTTTTAGTGGTTCGACTTCTTTCAAGCTTACGTCCACTCCTCAAGTCTCCCATTGAGAATTTTTACTATATAGAATGCTTCACGGGTGCATTCTAAACTTTATAACCTCAAGATTTCGCTTGAGAATATCCACAAGGATACGAATATTTATCGGTACATTCAAAGGCCTTACAACAGGATCACGATGATCCTATAAAAATAATTTCTTATTTCCTTCTAATCATTCTTGAGCTATTATTTGGTGAGATTTACTCACACACTTAAAGGATAAAAGGTGGCTCACCCTTGAATACAATAAATAAAGTGTTTAGATGAGAATCACTTACTTTCTTTACAAGAATTGATTAGCAATAAGTGAAGAGCTAAAGAGAGATAAGGTACAAGAGTTGGAGTTACAGCAATAAATAAAAAATTGAAGATTTTGAGTTTGAATCAAGCAATAGAATAGTGATTGTAAGTCTCTAGAGAGATTAAATGCTGAGGAGTAGCTCCTTATATAAGCTCTTGAGCATTCATGATCGTTTGAGGTAGGTGAAAGCATTAAATGCCAAAAATCTAACCGTTAAAGTCTGTCGCAAATTTAAATTTTCGTCGCAGGTGTCGACACAAATTCTTTAGGGTCAGTACAAAATGTCTAGGGTAAGGATATTTAAGTGATTAGATCGACTCAATTCTTCTGAGGTGTCTACACAATGTCTATAATCTTCCTCACCAACACAACGGTGTCAACACGTTTGGATATTTTGTCGACCTAATGGTTCTTTAGCATTCGAGAGAGAATAATTTGTGTCGACTTAAATATTCTTAAGGTCGACACTAAAATTTTACAAAAAGTCTCGGGAGATTTATGTCGACTTATTTGAGCATTGGTGTCGACACTAAAATTCTTTAGGCGAGCTCGGAATATTTGTGTCCACTCTTCTTCAATTTGTGTCGACACACAAAATTCTACAGGTGACCTCGGTACTTTTATGTCGACTCATTTGACATTTGTGTTAACTCAAAGTTTCGGATAACAAAAGTGAGAAACTACTTTTGTGTCGATACAAATTCAGTTTGTGTCGACTCATTTTGAGTGCAGAGAGCATTGGCTATTTTGTATTGGCACAAGATCTATTTGTGTCGACACTAGTTTTTAATACTTGAAATATATTCAACACACTGTTTGGGTGTCAAACTATTTGTTCAAATATGTTGACATACTTGATATCTTTAAGTATATTTTGTCTTAAATTTTTTATTCAATTATCAATTGGATTCAACACAAAATATTCTCATAATAAAAAATACTTAAGTGTTTTAATCTTTTTGAGAGATAAGTCATTTTTTTTTACTAAAGATGTCAACTCATTTGTTCAATGTGTGTCAACATTTTTAAAAATATATATATAAATATTATCCTTTTAAATTTATTTATTCTTAACAAATAAATTATGAAAATCATCATAATCAATATAAAAATGCCTTGTGCTAACACGTGCCTTCAGTACAGTCGACTATTACACTTTACTGTAACAATAGTAGAGCAATTACTAACTCAAATGAGCCAAGAGCCCACAAGAAATAAAAGCACATCGAGCGTAAATATCATCTGATACGAGAAATTGTACAGAGGGGTGATGTTGCTGTGACCAAGATTGCATTGACGAATAACCTTGCAGATTCTTTTATAAAGAGCCTGCCAGTTAAGATTTTTGATAATCATGTAGAAGGTATGAGAGTCAAATGTATGGCAGCATAGTTTTGAGTGTAAGTGGAAGATTGTCAAGATCGTATACTAAAAATCATGTCTTTTATTATTTTTAGTATTTAATTTTATTCATTAATAAATTTATTTTTTCATTTTATGATAATCATAATGAGCAATGTATGCAGTTTCATTATTTATTTAATGTTATGCATGAGTGTCTTTTATTTTGCATAGTATTTAATTTGATATATAGAGTTCGGCTTACACACGAAAAACTAAATTATCAACTCTTACAAAATATAAGTTTTCAATTCATGCCTTGATAGAATTGGGCACACCATCGGTACGACTGTAGCGTAGAGTTTTAGTAGACCTATTTTGCTTACGGAGAACAGATAATAGCGACGCCTATCGTTCCAACTCACTGTGCTAGTACACTTCGTGTATATTGAACAGGATCATGTTGGGATAATTAATTTTATACTGACTATATAAATTAATTCACACCCCATGGTTACTATGAGTACTTATACTCTTAATCTTGAAATAATTAATTATTTACATATATTTAATATTTATTATTTTGATTCATTAAATGATGTGATCTTTTACAAGTCTATAATCACAGTGAGTTGGATGACGATATTAATTATATGGTGAATATTAATTATTGACGAAATTCACGTTCTGAAATATCGAGATTGATAATACCTCCTTAAGGAAGCTTATAAATTTTGATTGAGTCAAACCCTTAGGTGGATTTAATTATCCAGCATTCAAATAAGTTAAGCAGAAGGTCTTAAGAAATTTATTTAAGAAACAGATTAAATATAATTTTCAGTAATTTAATTTAATCGGCGGGTATCGAGAATATTAACATGGGGAGAATAAATAAGTATTTAATAATAGGAGTTCGAATATTCAATTTTAAGAATATAACTGGGAGTGCAATTATAATTCTTTAGTTGAATGAATTATAATTAATATTTCTATGAAATTGTTTCTGAGTTGAGGTGAATTTTTATAATTACATTAAGAGCCCAAGTCATATTTACTCTACAGGTCCCTACTGTAACCCTATATATGTGTAATTGCGTAAATCTTAACCCATAATTTAATCTCTATAGTTAAGGTTTTCACGAATTCTATAGTTGGCTAGTCATAATTTTAAAGAACACAAGGATCGTAGCCCACACTATGTCGTATCTCTTGCATTCGAGAATACAGTAGAAGACTTGAATCTGAAGTTTCAACTTGAAGTCTACAACCACGAACGATTCTAGACTAAAAGTTGTTACAGCAACCAAATTAAGTCTTATCAGATTTCATCAGGTATAACTCTAATCTTACTTTAGGAGTATATACCGGGTTTTATTTTGATCGTTTGATATCAAAAAAATTTAATTTAGAGTCGATTTTACCGTTTATCCGTCCAGTTATTTTTTTTTTTGCTTAAATCATATTCTAATCAATAGATTTTAGCAGTTTAGCTTCCAACACAAGGTTAATCCTCATAAAAGTTTTAACGTACAAGATCTTTTTGAAATAAAAATATCCTAAAATAGATAAATTTATCTGTGCCTTTTTAAAATGTGTATAAAGAATACAGATAAATTTATCTGTCTTTTATTACAAATATGTGTAAAAAAATATAGATAAATTTATCTATTTTATTGAAAACACGTATAAAGAATACAGATAAATTTATTTATACATTTTCAAAACATGTATAAAGAACATAGATAAATTTATCAACCTTTTATTGAATGCACGTGTAAAGAACACAGATAAATTTATCTGTCTTACTTTTATTGATAACATGTGTAAAGAATACAAATAAATTTATCTGTCTTATTTAAAATATGTATAAAAAACACAGATAAATTTATCTATTTGCACTACCTGTGTTGATATACAAATAGATAAATTTATTTGTTTATATATTAAACTGATGAATATTAAACAGATAAATTTATCTGTTTATTGGGTATTTTTAGAAAAAACTAAGCAATTAGACTTTGCACTTTAAAATTTTTATTTATGGATATTGTGCATTAAAATTTATTTTTTTTAACTTTTTAACTAAAATCTCCTAAAATAAAATATATGGAACCTCCTAGTATAGTCCGATCCAATTCAATTTAAAATAACAGACAAGGTGGGTATTTATACAAACTGCCTAGAGTGATACACTTTTTTAATAAAGGCTTATAAGCCAGTTTGATTTGTACAATTTTTTTTAATCAAAAATCAATTCGTTTTGACAAGATGAAACTAAATGTTAAGAACATATAGATAGATAGATAGATAGATAGATAGATAGATATACACACACACTTTCTCTTTTCTTAACTGATAAAGTTATAAATTAATTAAAATTAGAAATTATTCATTTAAATTAACTAAAAATACCGAAATTGATTATATCTGATAAATAAATATTCATTCAAAACATATCTGTCCAATTTAAATTGGATAAAAAAAAGTTTGAGCAAAGTCCGGTCTTCCTCGCTATGACAAACTTCTTCCAAATATAGGTGATCTCCCTCAGGGTCCCCATTTCCATCTTCTTCACCATTGTTTCGTTCTTCGTCTTCTCCCTATTACTAACAACCTTCATGCTCATCTTCACCGGCAGAGCGTCGTGCTCTTGGAGCACCTTCGTGATGTCGATCACAAGTCGTTCCGCTAGCGTTTGCAAGAAGTTTTCTCGGATGACAACGCGGAGAATCATGATGTGCTAGGCATTCGCCAGCATGGTGTGCGCTGGCATGATTCAGTCGAAGCGACGTAGCATGTCGGAGACCTCGAACTCATCATGGCGGTTGTGCTCCTTGAGGGAGATCGCCACAAGTGGGATGTTGTCGTCCTTGGAGACGATATTTGTTAAAATTTACTTATTTTTAGTGTTTGGTTTGATAAAATCAACGTAAAATATTTTTTTATAAAATATTTTACTTCATAAAACAAACATTGATTTATAGAAAAAGGACCCAAGTCATTTTACGGTAATTATATAAGTGGCGACAATGAAGGCGGTGGCATGACTGATGGTGTTGGGGGCTTGAGGTCTAGGAGTTGGGGGTCGGGGTTACGAGGGTCCAGGGTTCGGGGGCTCGAAGTCAAGAGGTTCGGGGCTTAGGGTTGGGGGCCCGAGGTCTGGGATTTGAACCATGGTTGAGGGTCAGAATTTAGGGTTCAGGGGCCTAAGTGTTGAGGACCTGAGGTCGTAGGAGTGGGGGTCCATGTGTGGTACCCTATTCCACATTGTTGGGAGATCAAAATTAAGTTTAGTATAGAATAAAACAAGTGTGTTAATACTAAAACTTGAGTTTAAACTTTTGAACTGCGTTGTTAAGATTTTTATTCAAGTTATTGAAAAAATAATTTATTTGGGCCGTTATAAATGGTATCAATGCCAACTCTGGTTTCCATGTAAGGCTCCGTAGCGGTGTAAATAAAAGAGTAGAGGTTTCGAAAAGGGGTAGAGGCCCCGAGCTTATATACCTTGTATATGCTTGTGGGCTTTCTATCTACATCCCAACCAGGAAAAGAACTTGAGTTACGCGATGAGAGTATCACATATTTGAGTGAGGGATATAGTGAAATCCCATCCTACATTGATGTATAACGACCCGAGCATTCGAGATTTCTTTATCAAATAATGTTTAATAAATAATAAAAAATAAAAATTATTCATTTTGTTGTGGAGTATATAATTCATGGCTAACGGATGATAGTTTATTATAATAATAAATTGAAATAAGTTTGATATTAAATTAAGGTAAAAATTTGAGTTTAAATAATAAGATTATAATAAGTTTTATGCTTACGTTAAGTTTAAGTTTAAAAATAATGATAATAATAATAATAAGTAATTTAATAGTATAATAATTTTTTTTAGAAGGTAATAATCTCTTTAGGAAAGAAATAACTTTTCAAATGCTATAATTTTATTTTTAGAAGGCAAAAGAAATTAAAAAATAAATAAATAAAATAATTATATTTAAGCCACATAAGTAGAATATCACCACACTGTAGTTTAGGAATTAAATTAACGCCACAATAGTGCGCCGCTAAGAAGAGTTTAGGGGAGAAAAATCAGCCGGTATTTTTGCACAGATTAAGTGCTGAACGAAATTGAATCATCATGATTTTTTAGAGCCATACTCCTTGCATCGTGTTTTTGATAATCAACGGTTTCGTTTTTCAATCGTAAACCTGTGTTTATTTTGTTGATAGTTACAAATAATATTCGATTATCCCGGCGTTCCGTTTTCTTCTCGTTCTCCAACTGTTCGTTTTTTTTGGAAAGAGAGAGGAGAATAAGCCTCTGAATTTGTAAAATTAAGAAAAAATCTAAACTATTCATCTCAAACCAAAGCCATTATCGTTGTACCGTCGTAGAAAATTAAAAAATGTAATCAAAATCACTAGTTTCGCAACGCATCGATTTTTCTTCACTTCTTTTGATTTTTAGTTTCAATTAATTACTGTATATTTATATGTATGATAAATATTCTAATATTAAGGGATTATTTTTAATATAAATAATTAATCAAAAATTGAAAAAAAATAAATAATTGAATCACTAGTTTTGCTTCGTTTTAATATTTAATTACTTCGATGAATTCTGATCGTATAGTTGTTGAATTTTTGAAAATTAATGATAAATACTCTAAATTTAAGAGGGTTTATTTTATTAAAAACAATTAATCAATTAGTCTAACTTTAATCGGATTTTGTAGAAAAAATTAAATTATTTTTTAAGTATTTTAAATCTTTTAAACAAAATTAAACCAACAATTAAGTTTTGTATTTAAAATTTTTTTTTCCAAAAAGATCATATTGTTTAAAAAAAAGGTTATGTAAATACAAAACTCGGATTCAGATTGACACTTGACACATTTTGTTCGATTATAAGATTAATTGTTTATCGATTCATACATATTTAAATATCTCATGTTGTTATTGATGATCGCATAATATGTTGTCATTTTTCGTTAAAGCACGATTCGTATCGCGGGTTAATTATTGAATTTAGCATAATTTTAACTATTGGGAATATGTTCATCGAGAGGGTTCCATAAATAAATTTTGCATGCTAATAATGGTAATGGGGTAATTACGATGGGTTAGTTGTATATCGTGGTTTATTTTGGTGATGAATATTATCAAGGTATACTCGCTGTTGGCTAGATTGGTGTTCAAACTTTGATAATATCCAGTTGAGTTTAGGTTTTGATAAGTTACCTGGCAAACACTCGCCGTAGGCTGAGTCGGTGTATATTTTAGGGTAACTTATTAAGTAGACACAGATGCGTTTTCGATTGTAATTTTAGGATGATTATCTGGTAGAAATAGACCGTAGGCTAAGTCTTGTTATTATTCGAGGATATTATTTGGCTTGAACCGTAGAAACTTCTCGTGTATTATATTTGACGTTGATGATGATGATGAGCATGTGTTTGGGTAGTGTTCTAGGATAATCCTAATTTGAGTTATTAGTAATTAATTAAATCACAATGCATTTTGATATATCTATTGTTTATTTGTTGCTAGCTGTTGATGTGATTAGCTATCGTAATGAGTCTACTGAGTTCTTCGAACTCATGGCTTTGTTTTATGTTGCTATATTGATTCAAACACCAGATTATGAAGTGCAGAATAACGTCGCAGAGGAGAACATAGAAGAACAGATAGAGTCGTGGTTCATGAAAACCTAGCCACTAGAGTCTTTATTATCAGTATTTTTTTGTTTTCAATTATTTTTTATTTTTCGCTTAAGAACAATGATATAATAAAATTTTTGCTTAATCTTATTTTTTTGAGAAATATTAGAATAAGATTTTTTTTTCTGTTGTTTAGTATTTTATTTGTCGCTCTAGATGAATCCAAAATTTTTGCGTCGTCACAATTGGTATCAGAGCACTAGGTTTAACTCTTATCCACGCGATCGTAGATTCAACTTAAATAAGGTTAAAACGTAAAAATTTAATAACAACTGTATAAAGCCTTGGTTTATTTGTTTATATAAATGAATCGAGCGAGAGGTAGATCCCGCTGATACTTGGAACCACGAGAAGATGTGGAACCTGAACTGTTCGAAGGACAGAGAGGACCACCATTGGTACCACGAGACGGGGACTTTAATTTTCTACTCCGGACCCTTGTCGATGCAATAAGGAATCCACAGCCTACACCTACTCAAGCATAGTAAGTTCGAACTGATCGGATGACTTTGTTTTCTAATTTTTGCCGGCAGCGAGCCCCGATGTTCAGTGGAGGAACCCATCCGCAAGAGGCAGAGAGTTGGCTGAATCAGGTGAAAAAGATGATAGAGATCGTGGCCATCAAGGATGAAGCCAATCGAGTAGCCCTGGCCACTTATTAGTTAGAGGGAGAGGCTGACCACTGGTAGAATTCGGTAAGGAATTCCCTTCATATGGCTACCATGTAACAATTTGAGGAGTTATTCCTCCAGAAGTACTTCCCAGATGCACAGAGACAAGAGATGATACAAAGTTTTCTAGAGCTGAAACAGGCACAGATGACACTAGCAGAATATGCTTCCAAGTTCAAAGAATTAGGCCGTTATGCTGAGGCCATTATTCCAGATGAAGCGTCTAAGGCCAGAAAGTTCAAGTGGGGCTTGAAGCCCCTGATCCGTGGCAGAGTTATGAGTGCACGCCATCCTACCTATATTGAGGTTGTTGACACCGCCCTACTGATAGAGAAACAGGTTCTTGATAAGAAGAAAGTGTGCATGTCACACCTCAAACTCCAGGCCACGTGAAACACCCACAAGTAGCCAACATAACACCCAACCCAAGAATACACTCTTAATATAAAATATACATACATTGTATATAACCGCCAAACGGCTTACATTACACGGTTCCAACACCGAAAAAATATGTAAACATACATGATACAAAAAGAACTGAAAAAGGAAGACTACAACCCTTCAGCCTCTCCAGCAATTTCGAATCAACCTGCGTGATCGGTACCTGAAAAATATTTTAAATTCCACAACATAAGTTAAAGCTCAGCGAAAACTACACAACACATGCAATATAAGCTAAACATATTAGGAAAATGAGGTGCGTTTTAGACTCTCTTTCAAGCTATTAAAACAATTTTCACAAGCAATGGAAAAGCGAGGATAAGAACCATCTTTTGACTCACATACAGGAGCCCTGAAAACGGTTTGAAAATGGTTTTTAGATCGTGATTCACACGAGTCTTAAAAACGATTTAAAATTTGATTTTATTCATCCCACAATACATTTCATGCAATCCATGTACCTTCTTGAATTTTCACCGATGGACCGCAACCCCCGTCAATGCACATTTACAGACTTTCACATTTACAAACTATCACCGAAGGACCTCAACCCTACCGAATACACCTTTATAGACTATCACCGAAGGACCTCAGCCCTACCAAATACTCCTACCTAGTTAACCAAGGTTAACATTTACAATTCCACGTACTATTACTACGTTTCACAAACTACGTCACATGCTACACACGTGACTCACACAACAATTGCAACCCATACAACATGTACCACATGCATCCGTTTCTCATAGCCCACACACACATGCCTATAAAACTCTAAGTTTTAAGCATAAGCCAAGTGACACGTAACGATACCAAAACTACGTAATCCATCCACATAATTCGTACATAAATAAACTAGAGTTATAGATGCACAAAATCAGTTATAAATGCACACAGCCATATATAACCTCACATCATGACGCCACCTGTCACATAACCCGATATCCACTCAAATGGACAACCGATAACCCACAAAACCGCGCCTAACTCAAAGGCCAACACCAGACTCATAAGCTCTAATTTTCAGAAACCAACACCTTTTCCCAAAAAGGACCACGGGCCTAAACACGCCCTGCACCCAACAAAGAACAAACACCACGCACCTAATCATGCACCACACCTATATCTAACCATGCACATCACCTCAGAGGACGACACCTAAGCAAACACCCAAGGCCACGACACGATCCCCGAAACCATAACACGACCAACCAAACCCTAAAAAGAATCCAATAGTATTTCAATCAACTAATCCCATATATCAATCAACTGAATATCATTGAAAACCAATTGAAAACCAAGAACCCAACCACCAAAACACCAAACAACCAGCCCAGGATCCAGTCGACTGGGCCCCCCTCTAGTCGACCCAAACACCCTACTGGAATGCCCAAACACACTGTCCAGTCGACTGACCCTCAAGATCCTATCGACTGAACCCACAAGCCCACGATCTAGTCGACTAAACTCAAGATCCAGTCGACTGATCCCACGCAGAAATCGTCTATGAGCTACGGGTTTCAACCTCTAAACCTCGAATCAACGCCTCTAAACTCCCATTCAACACCCTCGGACATACACATGCCTAGGCCTAACACCAAGACGTCGAAAGAAACACCCAACACCCGATTCTATCCGCCAAAAATAAAAAAAAAGGTTTTAAACCAAAAAATCCAACTTTGAACAAAATTAATTTTCAAGCAGTTCAAGACGGTAAAAACACGCACGATTACACGTAGCACCTTTATAAGACATGAGAGTCTAAGATCTTACCTCGATGAGTTAAAAACTCGACGCCTCAATCCACGTACAAAATTAAGCTTCACTGGAATGAAATTTTGATCAAATGGATGCGTAGACCACGATGCCAATAACAAGGATCGGCTGTTGGATCGTCAAAAATTGAGCCACGGGCCTCCGAGAAGTTAGAGAGAAGGTAGAGAGAAAAACGAGAAAACTTAGCTTGTAAAAAATATCTAATTCCAGATATTTATAGGCCTCTAATTTTTTTTTAAAATTTACACCGCAACGCCCCACGACCTCGGGAACCAACCCCGCATGCATATCTAAACCTGATCATTCATCAAAATGCATATAAACATGCAAAATCGCAAATGATAAACACGCGTCGAAAAATGCCAAAAAAGAAAATGGGTCAGGGTCTCACAGTTCTAGGTCAGAGCTGGATCGTCAAAGGGAGGCCCTATCCGTAATAACAACCGGGGCCAAGCAGTCACTTCCAAGCCATATAAACCACCGAATCAGTATGAACCTAGAGTTTATCGATGCTTCACTTATGGTCAAGAAGGCCATCAAAAGTTTGAATGCCCACAAAATCAAGGTCATGGAAACTGGCAACCATAGCGGCCTCCGCCGCAGCAGCAACCACAAAATTAGCAACAGCAAAGGACTCAGAACCCAAGTCCGATGACTAACTGAAACAATAATGACAATCAGAAGGGAGCTAAGAACGGGGGGAACAAAAATGGTAATGAGGGTGGCAAAATCTTTGCTCTTCAAAGTGATGAAATTGACGACAATCAGGTCATCTAAGGTATACTTGTTCTTTTCAGTACCTTGGTAAAAGAGCATTTCGATATCGGTGTATCGCATTCTTTCATTTCTACATCTTGCATGAAAACACTCGACATAGAACCAGAAAATTTGAAGAAAGCGTTGAAGGTTTTGATATAATCCTCGGTATGGACTAGCTGTCAGCACACCAAGCAGTGATGGATTGTTATCATAAAGAATTCGTGTATGCGCCGAAGATGGAAACTTTTATAAGATTCAGGGAGATAGAAAGGAGTCTCTCGTTACATAAGAAAACAAAATTGATGGATTCGCTAGTTATATCGCCAGCCTGACCACTAGTGATGACTCACTAAGGAAGGACCTTCCAAAGATTGTTGAGGAGTTTGCCGACGTTTTTCCTAATGAATTGCCAGGGTTACCCCCAAAGAGGGATGTGGACTTCTCGATTGAGCTGCAGTCTGGCACTGCATCAATCTCAATCCCTCCGCACAAAATGGCACTAGCAGAGTTACGAAAATTGAAGGATCAGTTGCAAGAGTTGGAAGGAAAGGGGTTTAATCGCCCGAGAACTTCCCCTTGGGGTGCGCATGCACTCTTTGTGAAGAAGAAGAATGGATCTTTGGGGTTGTGCATAGATTATTGACATTTGAATCGAGTGATGATCAAGAACAGATATTTGTTACCAAGAATTGATGACCTTTTTTATCAGCTTCGAGGAGCGTCGTACTTTTTAAAAATTGACCTTCGATCTGGATATCACCAGTTAAGAGTTAAGAAAGAAGATATTCCAAAGACAGCTTTTCATACCAGATATGGCCATTACAAATTTGTAGTGATACCGTTCGGATTAACCAATGCACCTGGAGTATTCATGGGCTTGATGAACAAGTTGTTCCAGCCATTCTTGGATCGATTTGTGGTAGTATTCATTGATGACATTTTAGTATACTCTCGCACCGAAGAAGATAATAAGCAACACCTGAGAACTACCCTCCAAGTTTTACAAGATGCACAGTTGTATGGTAAAGCCAGCAAATGTGAGTTTTGGCAACGTGAAGAAAAATTCTTGGGATATGTTATATCCGAAAAAGGAGTATCAGTGGACCCATCAAAGGTAGAAGCTGTGATGGACTAGAAGCAACCAAAGTCAGTTTTCAAAGTTCGTAGTTTTTTGGGCTTGGTAGGCTATTATCAAAGATCTATTCAGAATTTCTCTAAATTGGCCCGACCAATGACGAGGTTGACGCAGAAAGGGATCAACTTTGAATGGAGCGATGTTTGTGAAAAAGCTTTTCAAGAGTTGAAGACAAGATTAACCAGTACACCCATTCTGATAGTACCTGACAAAAATGTGAGTTATGCAGTGTTTTGTGACGCATCTAAGGAAGGAAGGTCTTGGCTGTTTTTTATGCAAACTGGTAAGGTTATATCGAATGGGTCTCAACAGCTTAAGCAGCATGAGCTGAATTATTCGACTCATGATCTGGAGTTAGCAACAATGGTTTTTGCATTGAAAATGTGGAGACACTATCTAAACGGAGAAAAATTTGAACTCTTCACTGATTATAGGAGTCTCGAATATCTGTTTTCACAAAAGGAGCTCAACATGAGACAACGACGTTGGATGGAGTACCTGGGAGATTATGATTTCTGTATCGCATATCATCCTGGTAAGATGAATGTGGTGGTTGATGCCTTAAGCAAGAAAACAAGAGTAGAATTGGCTTGTCTGTGGAATTCATTGGAGACCCTCAGTGAGTTTCATTTTCAAACATTAGAAAGAAGTGAAGGTATATGTTTCAGTGTGACAGTGGCAACACCAAGTCTTGTCTAGCAAGTTTTAAAAGCACAGAGATTTGATTAGGAGGTAACTTTCATTAAACATCAGCTGTCTAATCTGGAGTCAGTTCAGGGATGGGAGTTTCGTACCGATGGAGGCTTAACATATTAAGAAAATATCTTTGTACCTAACACTGACGGTCTTCGAGATCAAGTATTAAAAGAATTTCACAAGTCGATGTTCGTGGTACACTCAGGCGTGACCAAGATGTACCAAGATTTAAAACGAAAATTTTGGTGGAGTGGTATGAAAAAGGATGTGGCAATTTTCGTGACCCGTTGTTTGACATGTTAGTAAGTCAAGGCAGAGCATCAAAAAACATGAGGGACTCTACAACCCTTAGAGATACCTCTGTGGAAATGACAGCATGTAACAATGGATTTCGTATTAGGACTACCAAGATCTCCGCAGTGGGCAAACAAGAATTTGGGTGATCGTCGATCGCTTCACAAAGTTAGCACATTTCCTACCGATCAGGATGACAGATACACTTAAGGCGTTGAGTTAAAAGTATATCTATGAGATCGTAAGGCCACATGGTATACATGTTTCTATTGTATCTGACTGCGATCTGTGCTTTACATCCAAGTTTTGGCAAGGTCTTCAAACAGCTTTAGGGACAGAACTCTGTTTTAGTACTGCTTTTTACCCGCAATCAGACAGACAGTCAGAGAGGACTATTCAGACACTATAAGATATAATTAGAGCATGTGTTATGGACTTTCGCGGAAGTTGGGAGAAGCACTTACCGCTGGTGGAGTTTACGTACAACAACAGTTATCAGGCTAGTATTGGTATGGTACCGTACGATGCCTTATACGGGCGACATTGTCGATCACCTATCTATTGGACCGAGACAGGAGATACAAGTTTGCTAGGACCTGATCTTGTGATGGAAACAACAGAGAAGGTTAAGCTAATTCGTCAACCCCTTCTCACAGCACAAAGCCGGCAAAAAGAGTTATGCCGATCGGAGGAGCCAACCGTTAGAGTTTGAAGTTGGAGATCATATTTTTCTAAAAATTCAACTGCACCGTGGAATTATTCGGTTTGGGAAGAAATGGAAGTTGTCTCCTTGCTTCATTGAACCGTCGAGATTCTACAAAAAGTTAGAGCCGTGGCTTATCATTTAGCCCTACCCCTGCAGTTAGCAAATGTTCACAATATCTTTCATGTATCAATGCTACAAAAGTACGAGCCCGACCCTACCCACGTTTTGAGTTAGGAGGAGATTAGCTTGGGCTAGGATGCGACATTCGAGGAGATGGCAGTGAGAATTCTCGATCGTCAAGAGAAAGTTCTGCGAAATAAGACGATTTCGTTAGTACACGTTTTATGGCAATGTCGAGGAGTTGAAAAATCAACGCGAGAACGTGAGGATATATGCGAGTGACTTACCCACACCTTTTTGCCATGTGAATTTTGAGGACGAAATTCTTTTGAAGGAGAGTAGATTATAATGACTCGAGCTTTCGAAATTTTTTTATCAAATAATAATGTTTAATAAATAATAATAAATAAAAATTAATCATTTTGTTGTGGAATATATAATTCATGGCTAATGGGTGATAGTTATTATAATAATAAATCTAAGTAAGTTTGATTTTAAATTAAGCTAAAAATTTAAGTTTAAATAATAAGATTATAATAAATTTTATGCTTACGTTAAGTTTAAATTTTAAAATAATGATAATAATAATAATAATAAATAATTTAATAGTACAATAATTTTTTTAGAAGGTAATAATCTCTTTAGGAAAGAAATTACTTTTAGAATGCTATAATTTTATTTTTAGAAGGTAAAAAAATTTAAAAAGTAAATAAGTAAAATAATTTAAGAATATATAAAATTTTTATTTTTATATATAAACATATGCTCATTAGGGTTGGTGGTACCAATTATAGATCCTTGAGCCGCATAAGTAGAATATCACCACACTGGAGCATAAGAATTAGATTAACACCACAACAGTGCGCCGCTGAGAAGAGTTTGGGGGAGAAAAATCAGCTTGCATTTTGGCACGGATTAAGTGCTAAACGAAGTCGGATCATCGTGATTTTTTATAGGGATACTCTTTGCATCGTGTTTTTGATAATCAACAGTTTTGTTTTTCAACCGGTAAGATCTAAACCTGTGTTTATTTTGTTGATAATTACAAATAATATTCGATTATCCCAGCATTCCATTTTCTTCTCGTTCTCCAACTGTTCTTCGTTTTTTTTAGAAAGAGAGACGAGAATAAGCCTCTGGATTTATAGAATTAAGAAAAAATCTAAACCATTCGTCTCAGACCGAAGCCGTTATCGTTGTGCCGTCGTAGAAAACCGAAAAAGATAACTGAAATCACTAGTTTCGCAACGCATCGATATGTATTCACTTCTTTTAATTTTTAATTTCAATTAGTTACTGTATATTAATATGTATAATGAATATTCTAATATTAAGGGATTATTTTTAATATAAATAATTAATCAAAAATAAAAAATAAATAAATAACCGAATCACTAGTTTTGCGTCGTTTTAATATTTAATTACTTCGATGAATTCTGATCGTATAGTTATTGAATTTTTGAATATTAATGATAAATGCTCTAAATTTAAGAGGGTTCATTTCATTAAAAACAATTAATCAATTAGTCAAATTTAATCGAGTTTCATAGAAAAAGTTAAATTATTTTTTAAAAAATATTTTAAATCGTTTAAACAAAATTAAACCAACAATTAAGTTTTGTATTTTAAATTCTTTTTCCAGTAAGATCATGTTGTTTAAAAAAAAGATTATGCAAATACGAAACTCAGATTCAAACTGACACTTGAAACATTTTGCTTGATTATGAGATTATTTGTTTATCGATTTATGCATGTTTAAATATCTTATATTGTTATTGATGATCGCATGTTAAGTTGTCAATTTTTGTTAAAACATGATTTATATCACGGGTTGATTATCAAATTTAGCATGATTTTAATTATTGGGAATGTGTTCACCGGGAGGATTGCATAAATAAACTTCGCATACTAAAAAATGGAGTAATTACGAGGGGTTAGTTGTATGTCGTGGTTTGTTGTGATGATGAATATTATCAAGGTACACTCACCGTAGGCTGGGCCGGTGTTCGAATTTTGATAATATTCAGCGGAGTTTAGGTTTCGTTAAGTTACCTAGCAGACACTTGCCGTAGGCTGAGCCAGTATATATTTTAGGGTAACTTATTAGGCAGACACAGATGCGTTCTCGATTGTAATTCTATGATGATTATCTGGCAAAAACAAACCGTAGCCTGGGACTTGTTATTATTCTAGGATATCATCTGGCTAGAACCGTAGAAACTTCTCGTGTATTAGATTTGATGTTGATGATGATGATGAGGATGTGTTTGGGTAGTATTCCAGGATAATCCTAGTTTGAGTTATTAGTAATTAATTAAATCACGATACATTTTGATATATCTATTGATGTGATTAGCTATCGATGCATACTTTGCTTGTGATAAGTCTACTGAATTCTTCGAACTCATGGTTTCATTTTATGTTGTCATGTTGATTCAAACGGTAGGTTATAAAGTGCAAGATGATGTCATAGAGAAAAATACAGAAGAACAGATAGAACCTTAGTTCATGTGAACCTAGCCATTAGAGTTTTTATTATTAACATTTTTTTTATTTTCAGCTGCAAGAACAATGATGTAATAAAAGTTTTGTTTAATTTTATTTTTTTGAGAAATATTAGAATAAGATTTTTTCTTTTTGTTACCTAATATTTTACTTATCGCTCTAGATGAATCCAAAATTTTTGGATTGTCACATGATGGGAGATCGAAATTAGGTCCGGTATATAAAAAAATTTATGGGTTAGTACTAATAACTTGAATATAAGATTTTGGCCCATGTTATTAGGCTACTTATTTAAGTTATTGGACCAGTTGTTCGTTTGGGTTGTTATACCAAAGTCCGCGGGTCTGGGGTTTAATGGTTAAGTGTCGGGGGTTCGAAAGTCTGGTGTTCAAGAGTCCAGGGGATAAAGGTCAAGAATCGAGAGTCGGGGGATCGGGGCCCAGGTTAGGGGTCGAGGTTTAGGGTACGAGGGTTTGGGAGTCGGGGCCCCAAGACCTAGAGCTCGGGGCCTGGGGTCGAGGGGCTCAGGGTTCAGAGGTCGAGGTTTGGAGGTTTAGAGGTCGAAAGTCACTATTACCACCACCGCCAATGCTTCCATTACCACCACTGCCACTAATTTTAATTTTACTACATTTATTAGCTCTATTATTTTTAAAATTGTAACCAAACACATTAAAAATATTTTGTAAAATTTTACATCAAAAAAAACATAGCCTTAATTCATTTTAAAATTCTAAAAGCATAATTTGAAAATCAAACTATTCCCCTATTCTTATTCGCAATTGATCACTCTTTTACTTTATTTTTGAAAATTTTATATGTTAATATTTTTTATTATAATAAATTAAAAATTGCACAATGTGTGACATGAATCCTAGTTTAAAATTAAATGAGAGGTAACTAATATCAAGGAGAAAATGAAATTGTAGAGGTTAGATTTATCTATATTATTAAATTTAATTGCTAAAATAATTATTTTTTCCTATTTAATTATTCATCTCATAGTAATTAAATATAAAAATAATTTTATAATATAACTTATTGCTCATTATTTTTATTTTTAATTTTATAATATAAATATCACTAAGAAATTCATTAATAATCCCCTCTTATCTAATTTTCTATGCCATTCTTTTATCCCAGCATAGTATAGCTTGTTCCCGTTATCCCACGAATAGTACAATTTCCATTAAAATAATGGGACAATCTAACGTGCCTTTAGGGGTATATTTGTCCTTTTGTTATATGTAAGTTGGAGGGTTAATTTGTCACCGAGTTCGCTTATTTTTGAAAAATCGAACCTCACTCTAATCATTGCTATTGGATCCATCCAGACTGTTTATTTCGACCAAACGACGGCATCCAACGGTATACATGAAATAGGAGGGAGACAACATCAGCCGTTGGATCTCACCGTTGGCTGTAACTCGCAAATATAAACCTCCGTAGGGTTCACTTCTCTTCCCACTCACTCTCTCTCTCTCTCTCTCTCTCTCTCTCTGCAGATCGAGAGGTTCTCTCGATCGATTTCCGAGATTTTCACATTTCCTTAGCTCTCGCTCTCCAGTAAATCTCGATTCTCCTGTCATTAATCTCTTGTAGATCTTCAAAATACGCATTGCATCCCGAAAACTTTTTCATTTCCAGACTAAAAATTTCTGTATCAATCTATATGTATGTGTGTGTGGGTGTGTGCGTGTGTGGTCACACATGTATGCATTTATTCGATTGCAGATCTTCATATTTCTTACTGCATTGCAAAGATACATTCGATTTGATCTCTGTATTGCAGATACATCATCGTTCGTTTTGTAGCATTTTGTATTATTATTTTTTGAATTTTTATATAATTCGACTGTATTCTTCATGTCAGATTTTGTAAATAAATTCTTCCGCAATTCAGGTGAGTTCTGCATATACAGATCTTTTGAGTTAGGTGAATCTAGCAACATAATATGAATTTTGATCGTTTTAGGATTGGATTTCTGTATATATATGTGCGCTCTTGAGTACTTTCATCTAGATGCATATGTGCTTCATATAACTTACTTTACATGTTCAAACATTGTATGAATATCTACGTCTTGTTGTTTGTATTGCGCTAGCCACGCTAATTTCCTTATTTTTATGTTGTTTTTGTGTACATTCGATAAAATTTCACTGCGAGATCTTCTGATCATTTTTTGTTTTGAGTGTATTTCCTGGCTAGATCTGCTAAAGATCTTTGGATTCTGTATTGCGCGACATTTAATTTGTTCATTTTTGTGCGTATCTATTTGAGAAATGCTAGATGTTTTGGATCGTTGTCGATTCTTTCATTCTTATTGAAACTTTTCATTGTGATGCATATAATTTTCTATTCGAGTTATGAATTGCGTAAGTTCTTATCTTTTTGTCGGTATCAGGTGTTGGTGGATCTGAGTACCGAAAACTCATGTTATCTTGAATAGTATTAAGTTTGAGACATTACAGCAAAATTATTTGCTTATATAATTCATTTTGAAGTTAATCTCTTGATATCATTTCTAAGTCGAAAATTATTCATGAAATTGTGATGTACTTGATATAGTGTTTTGGCTGTCCACTAGCTTTGGTGGATTGAGTTCATTTTATCTCCTTAATTTCCAGGAAAAATGAGAGAAATCCTTCACGTTCAGGGTGGACAGTGTGGAAACCAGATTGGATCTAAATTCTGGGAAGTTGTTTGTGATGAACATGGCATAGATCCAACTGGAAAATATGTTGGAACCTCAGATTTGCAACTGGAGCGCGTCAATGTATACTACAATGAGGCTTCTTGTGGGAGATTTGTTCCTCGTGCTGTGCTCATGGATCTTGAGCCGGGCACAATGGACAGTGTTCGCACTGGTCCGTATGGCCAGATCTTTCGCCCTGATAACTTTGTTTTCGGTCAGTCTGGTGCTGGAAATAACTGGGCCAAAGGACATTACACTGAGGGTGCAGAACTTATTGATTCAGTTCTTGATGTTGTGAGGAAGGAAGCTGAGAATTGTGACTGCCTTCAAGGTATAATTACATTTTATTTTGCTTTCCTACACCCATTATTTTTAAAATTTCCCCTCATGATTGCGTTGCAGTCCTTAAAACGTGTAATGTTCATTGTGATTTGGCCCTTGTTAAGTTGTTTTTTTCCTTTGATATCTGGAAAAGAGGAGCAAGCAATTGGTTTAGTTTTTTTTTTTTGGAAAAAAAAAAAACACAGTTCCCCAATGGTTTCTGGTCACCGTTGATTCACTGAATGGATCTTTGAATTAAAATTAAGTTGTGCAATAAGATTATGTACCTTCCTGATGGCCAGCGCCATTATGTACCTTCCTGATAACGGGTTCCATATGAGGCAATTCTATGTCTTTCGGCAGGTTTTCAAGTCTGCCACTCACTGGGAGGAGGAACAGGTTCTGGGATGGGTACCTTGTTAATCTCAAAAATTAGGGAGGAATACCCAGACAGGATGATGCTCACATTCTCTGTGTTCCCTTCACCAAAGGTTTCAGATACAGTTGTTGAGCCATACAATGCCACCCTTTCTGTCCACCAGCTTGTTGAGAATGCAGATGAGTGCATGGTGCTTGATAATGAAGCTCTGTATGACATCTGTTTCAGGACACTCAAGCTTACCACTCCTAGCTGTGAGTATATCTCACAATCTTATATTTCATGTCACATGGTTGAGATATTGTGTGATTTACCTGTTTTATGTTGGTCTGACTTTAAAAAAAATGTAATGTCTTTTTTCTTTTAATTTCTGTCATTATTATTTTTTATCTTTTATTTGCCTAAATACTTATCATTACCTAGAGAACTATGTTGATAAATATCTCTTGACTGGTAATTTGAAGCTTGTGATGCATGTGAAAGTTGCATGTTTCTGCATTTTTGTTCTTATTTTTCATATTTCACATGCTCAGGTATTCTCAACAGATTGATGCTGCCTATGCTGTGTTATAAGTACCTGCCAACTAAGTAAATTTGGATTTTCTTTTTATTGGAGTTACATGATTGCTTGAATTATATGTCATCTGTTTTCTAGTTTGCTTTCGACATTAGTAAGTGCACGGTACCTTTATGTGGTGTCAATTGTGTTTTACCTAGCTAGTATGGTTGGTTACAAGCCATGTGTTTGTGGGTCACAGTAGCTACACAATAATTCACTATATTGCATGAATTCTTGTGCATTGCCCCCGTGGTCCGCTGGGTTTTGTTGTGACATTGAGGCAATATGATTGTGGGTTATTGATCGCCAACTGATGTCTGTAATATCAAGTGGATGACATAACATTAATTTAATTTTTTGGTAATTTTTTTTGGTAGAAATGTATCTAACCACGTGTATGGTAAATTACTCTTAGTCGTTGGTCACTCATTGCTGACTGTAACCCAGTTGCTCTTCACATATTAAAGCTATATCACCAAAAGTTGCCCAAATAGTGACCTTGATGATCAGAAAGCTAACCACACACGCTGACCACCCCCCCCCTAAAAAATTGTGTTGAAAGATATGCTTTGTTGGAGATCGGAATATAAGTAAGCTAAATTAGTTGCTGATTGGATGTAGAAGTAAGCTGCAATGGTTTGAAAGAACCCTGTTTAAGCATCAGATTGAGAATGGTTTTATTTTTTCTCTTGGTTTTTCAAATTTAACTACTCCATCAAAAACCTAATTCTCACTTTTTTTTCTTTTAATGGATGGGGTGGAGTGCTTTCACTCCTGCCTGACTGTCATTTGCTTGATCAATACTGCATGTTCTTCCTACTTAATCATCTGAATCTGTACCCTTTCTGATATTTTTATTGCAACAATTGTAGTTGGTGATCTGAATCAACTGTACCTGTTCTGATATTTTTATTGCAACAATTGTTGTAGTTGGTGATCTGAACCACTTGATCTCTGCAACCATGAGTGGGGTCACTTGCTGCCTCCGATTCCCTGGTCAACTGAACTCTGACCTCCGGAAGCTTGCCGTAAACCTGATCCCCTTCCCCCGCCTACATTTCTTCATGGTGGGCTTTGCTCCTCTTACCTCACGTGGATCCCAACAATACCGTGCCCTTACGGTCCCTGAGCTGACCCAACAAATGTGGGATTCAAAGAACATGATGTGTGCCGCCGACCCAAGGCATGGCCGTTACCTCACTGCCTCCGCCATGTTTAGGGGTAAGATGAGCACCAAAGAGGTGGATGAGCAGATGATCAATGTTCAAAACAAGAACTCTTCTTACTTCGTGGAGTGGATCCCTAACAACGTGAAATCAAGCGTTTGTGACATTCCACCCCGGGGACTTTCCATGGCATCCACCTTTATCGGGAATTCAACCTCCATTCAGGAAATGTTCAGGAGAGTGAGTGAGCAGTTCACCGCTATGTTCAGGAGGAAGGCTTTCTTGCACTGGTATACCGGGGAAGGAATGGATGAAATGGAGTTCACGGAAGCCGAGAGCAACATGAACGATCTGGTGTCTGAGTACCAGCAGTACCAGGATGCTACTGCCGACGAGGAAGGTGAATACGAGGACGAGGATGACGAAGAAGAAGTCATTGAGCAAAATTGAAAACAATCAAGAGCACTTGAAAACAAAGAAATGCACCTTAATACGATTGGCATATTTTGTTTACAGAACCTCCTATCTATGGCATTGCTGAATATGGTCAATTGCCAAGTGCTTGCTACTAGTAGAAGTCCGAAAACTACCTAGTTTTCTCCCCCTCTCTCTCTGAAGGTATTCCATATATTTGTGAGACTGAGCATGCAATTAAGGTTGGGAAATTGAAGGTACAGTTCTGCGCTGCATTGTCTGTTTGGATTTCGGAATTGCTATTGTCTTTTTCTTAATGTGTTTTGTGTAGTGAATCATTTGGTCTCTATGACTCTCTGTCTACAATGTTACTGCATCTGGTTTTTAGAATCCCATTTCCTCTTCTCCATTCTACTTCTCTAGCCTATGTTCTTATCATGAATGCGAAAAATAAGAGAGATTACTAGGTGGTTCCTTAGTTTAGTGATCACAAGTATCTCTTCATTGGGAGTTTATGTATTTGATGATAGATTTTACATGATTGTGATTCTGAATAATTTCTCTAATAATTTCTCGAAAATGGGAGTGCCAAAACTTTGATTTACTAAGGGCCTGTTTTGTTTGGGCTAGCTTTTAAGCTAGTTTTTTTTTTTTTTTTTTTTTGTAAAAAAAATCAATTTTTAAGATGCACTGTTTTGATTTTTAAAAAAAGTTAATTAATTTTTTTTTTCATCTCTTAATTCAATGAAAAAAGTTAATACAAATTTTATACATCTTAATTTTTTTAAAATAAAATTATTATAATACATTTACATAAAAAAAAAAACAATTTTACTAACAAAAATTTAAAAAAATCTGTGCTGATATCTTAAAACAATATAATTTTAAAATTAAAAATTAAAATATTTTAGACATTTTAATAAGATCAGTGATTGAAGGATTAAATTCGTGGGATATTAGTAAGGTTATTACTTGAGGACTATTATGGAGTGGTTTAATAGGGTAGTTTGTTGGGTACTGAACCGTGTGTGATTTGATGAAGGATAATGATGGTTAAATAGTTTGACTTGTGAGATTAAATATGATGAGGTACATAAATGTTTTCGAACAAAAGAGTAAAGATGGAGTTAGTGTGCAAGTAAACAGGTAGGTTGGATTAGTAATTAATTTAAAAATTATTTTATTTTATTTTTATTTTTTGTGTTTTATTCAAGAAGTTAAATTTAGTTCAAAATGAATTGCTTGGTAAATTAATTTCTAAGTTAATTGTTTTTTCAAAGTGTGGTTTTGGTAAAAAAATTGGTTTTTCTGGTTTTTTTTATATTCAAATTGAATAATTTTATAATTTTATATAATTGAAAATAACAGTTATATGTGAGTTGATAGTAGTACATAATATGAATAAAGAGTATTATTGTGTTTGAGAAATAATGAGAATTTTAATAAAATATTTTACGAATTAGTGTTTTGTTTTTGACTTTTTAAATTTCTAATCTTTTTATTTTGGGTAAATTATACTGACCTCCTATGAGATTTTGATCAAATACAGTTAACTCTATTTTTTTAGACAAATTACACTTACCTCCCATATAGGTTGAAATGTTGTTATATACTAACCAAACCGTTAGGATTCCGTTTATGACCGTTTGTGTCATTAATTACAAGAGACCCCTCAACACAAAAATTTGTTTGTTTTTTTCCTTTTTATAAAGTTTATAAAATGATAATATTTTGGTTTGAAGTTGCCAGAGTAATTTAGCGACGATCAAAACCATTCACTAGCAGCGTTAAATCATCAAAATGATAGTGAACGTTGTCGATCGAGAAATAATAGTGTGCATAGTGGTGACTGTGTGTATGCAGTTAATAAAAATAAAAATTCATTAATGGTGGTGGCCACCGCGATTGTTCCGTGCTAGTTTAAATAGTTTCTAGGTGTCGACAGCAAGTCTATAGGTGGTGGACGATGGCGCTGGTGGTGGTTATGGTGGCCGAAGTTGGCGCCGTGGTGTGGAGGAGAGAAACGAAAGAGAAATAGAAAGAGGGAGAGAGAGAAGAGAGGAACAGTGGTGTTCAGCAGTGAGCGGCGACAAGGGAGTCGCCGGTGGTAGCGACGGTAATGGACGGCAGTGGCGTGTTGGCTAATCGGTGGTGTCGGCGTAGGTGTTGCGCGATCTTCTTCTTCTTCCAATTCTTTTTCTTTTTCTATTTTTTTTCATCGGCGTCGCGCAATCTTCTTTTTCTGTTTCCTTTTGATGGTGACGGTGAATGGTGGCAGAGGAGTTGCCTGCGGTGGCGACAGTCATGGACAGCAATGACTGGCACCGGCAATGCTGGGCTTGACGGTGGCGTGATGGTCACGCGGTTGTGCTGGGCTCGGCTGTCTGTGTTGATATATATGTATATGTATATAATATAACATTTATAAATATACTTCTTAAGGCTAACCATTTACAAAATATTTAAGTGTATTTTGGTCATTTCAACTTCTTCGTTAACGTCGTTTCACTGTAAGAGATGTCAGTGTAATTTGTTCAAAAAAGTAGAGTTGACTGTATTTGACCAAAATTTCAGGGAAGGTCAATGTAATTTATCCTTTTATTTTTTGTTAAACGAGCCATGTTAATTATTTTGTGTTTCTTAACCAAAAAGCCAAAGGAGTCGGTAGGACCCACTGTCTAAGAGAGATCGAGCCTCATATGAGATTAAGGTTCCTGAATTAGTGAATTTGACTTATTAGTTTATTAGTTTATTTATCATCGTAAATTTTTCGTCTTTAGTTAAATTTTTTTATTATTAGGCAAACTATTATACTTTTTAGACTTCTCTCATTAAAATGAATCAAAAAAATAAAAATTTTTAATCAAAATATAAAAATAGTTTAGAAAAGACAAAAATAAACAAAAATAAGCCAATAAGCCAAATTCTATGAGTTTTAAGTTAAAATAAATAAAAATAAGTCAATATACTAATAAGCAGCATTTGTCCAAATAGGGCCAAGAATTAGGAGGAGTTTACTTTTACAATCCAAAAGGCCTAACCAAAAGGGCCAATAGTCTAATTTATGAGAACAAGAGGGGAAATTTTTGTATTATATTTAAAAAAAAGAGGGGAAATTTTTATAATTTATGAGAACAAACTTTTAAATTAGAGGGGAAAACTTGGAAATTATTAAAATTTTGAGAAGTATAAGCAAAGTTTAACAAAAAGCTCATTTTCAATAATACTATCTACAACGCATAAAACATTGCAAATTTCATTGCATGCATATGTGATATTACCATTAATAGCTAATTATGGATCATATTTATTTTATTTACCGCTATCATACTGGCACATATTTATACATTTTTTATGTATTGTATATATAATAAGTCATATTTAGGATGTCTAAAAAATTTTACATTTAAGATGTTTAGTTTTTTTTTTTTTAAGAAAAAAGGAATAAAAAATAAGGTATTTGAAATAATTTTTTGTAGTAACTTTTTTGCTTTTTAAATTTTCTTTATTAAAAGAGTAATTTTAGTATAAGTCCTATTATCAACTGATAATAGAATTTTAGTCATGTAACAAATTTTTTTCACAGTTTTAGTCTAATGTGATAAGTAATATATTTATCAGTTCATAAAACTAATATATTAGTTAAATAAAAATGTATCATTTTTCATTCCCAACAGTTATGATGACTTGATAAATCTATTACTTGGATTTTCCTATCTTGTCCAAAACGGGAAAGATCATCTCTTAAATAGAAATAAATTAGACATAATATAATTATTTTAAATTTGATATAACTAAATCTCTTAAAATAAAAGTTGTAGGACTAAATCTTTTATGAGGCCTACAAAAAGATTAATCTTTAAATTTTACTTATTAAAATGTTCAATATACTCTTATTTTTTATTTTTAAAAATTATAGTATTTAGAATACTTACATGGCTTTTTTTGTTTTTGTTAAGAGAATTAATTTTTTTAATTAAGAGTATTATAGTAATTTTAGTTCAAAAAAATTAAAGAATTTAAGATGTATATAGATTTTTTTTTTTGAATTAAGAGATGAAAAAAATTTAGTTGGCATTTTTGTTTACATCTGCTTTTGCCTTATTCAATGCCCTATCAAGCTTTTACAAAATTGAAATTGTGATAGTTGATATTTGATTAATTTTTTATATGAATAAAAAATATCATAAACTAAACCAAATCATAAAAAATATATCATAAACTAAACCTCCGCCCCTGCCTCCCCAAAAAAAAAAAAATCTCCATTATGGTAGGTATATTCTTTAAAATATACCTACCTAGTATCCTTACGGGTAGAAGCTAGCAGACTCCTAAAAGATGTTCTTAAAAGAAACGGTTCAATGGTCTTTTTAAATCGATCAAAATCAATTTTTGAAAAGATTTTCTTGTTAGGATTCAACACAAAATAAAGTCATAAGATACCAAAAAATCACCACTGTTCATCTCTAATGTGGATAAAATTCGTTAAAAAAGTATAATACGACAAAGTGGGAAAGTATGACCTTATTGGCCGCTACCCTCCCCTTATGAAAGTAAAGGTTCCGCTGAAGTCCAATTGCTTTAATTTATTTTCACCTTTTAATGCTTACTGGATTACAGGTTAATTTGCTAGCGTTTTGCTATTGGCTTGTTAGCTAATTCGGCTTGGGGCTAAGGCTAACATGTCTATGGGCGCAATGGGGTGCTTGCTAGCATACATTTGTTCATGATTGATGCCATTGTAAGAAGGCATTTTTATTGTTATTAAATCTTGGATTTGTCAAAATAAAAGTAAGTCAGTATTTTTCATAACTTTTTTTTATTTTTATTTTGTAGGTTTTTTGTTTTTTTGACTTTTTTTTGTAAAAAATAAATATAAAAAAATATGCAAAAAGCTAATTGATTACACTAGGAGATTAAATAAATAGACTTTTTAAAAGACTTTTAAATAAAGAGTTTTTAAAAAAAAAAATTAAACCAAACAAAGACTAAATTGTGATTTCGTTTGGCAATGGTCTTAAAGTTAGAAAAATTAAAAAGTCTCAATTAAAAACCCAAAAATATTATGAAAATCAAAAGTCAAAAAATATTATCTTTTAACTTATAGTTAAAAAAGTTAAAAAATCTCAATATTTTCTACCAGGAAAATACTTTCAGAATTGATTTCTCCCATCCACCTCCATAAGTTGATTTTTAATTACTTCTAATTGGCACTCAATAATGCACTGTTTGCTGTTGCTTTTTAAATGCAACTTTTCGGTTTTTTTTTTTAGTTTTTTTGGTACTAACAGTAGTGTCAAATAATTTTAATCGCTTTCCGTTTTTAGCAAAAAAAAAACTACAAACTAGTTTTTGTTATTTTTAATTACTATTTTCCAATAATTAACCTAACCTTTTAATAATAAATTCATTTGCAACAAACATAACATAACATTTTAATGTAGGAGGCAACAAGTTTGTTAGCTGGAGCCTACATTAATTAAATTTTGGAACCATTTCTTGAATTCTACGCCTGTCACAGAACCAATCACTTATTATTATCGAAATTCAATTTTATCCGCTTATTTTTTTTAAATTATTGGGTACTCTGGAAGTTAGTTTGTGTTTGGATTTTTAAAAAAAATTTTAAAATTTTTTTTTAATTTTTTGACTTTTTTTTTATAAAAAATAAATATAAAAATATGTAAAAAAAGCCAACAAAAGCCAAACAACTAAGCTTTTTAAGAGGTATTTAAGTAAAAAGTCTCCTAAAAAAGTTAGGCCAAATTTAGACTAAGACGTTGTATAACTTGCGTGGTACTTTCGATAAATAAAAATATATAGTTTGCATTAAGTGGGTTATTTTTTGTCTCTTAATTTCTAATAGCTTATTAATTTTTTAGATGATCCCTTATGGGTTGGCTCCTTTGGTAATTTGACTTTAAGTTAAGTTTTTTTTTTGTTTAAAGTCATTTTTAAGTCTAAAAAATCAAAAGTTTGTTTGAAAGGGGAATGCAGTGAGTTTAAACCAAAAGACAAAAAAAACTTTGATTAATGTTGTTTTAATTTATTAAAATTTATTTTTAGATAATTTTTTATTTAATATAGATCTTATTTAATAGATTTTAAAGAGTAAATTTTAAAAATATAATATTTATAAAAAAAATAAATGTGTATAATCAAAATTATGATATTTTTAAAAAATATAAAAAAAATTATGTAAAAAACAAAAAGGTTAAAAGTCTTTGAGTTAGAAAATAAAATTTTTTGACTTTTTAACTTTTTATATTTTAAATAAAAAAAGTAAAAAACTTAATTTTAAACCGACTTGAAATCTATTGTCAAACGAGACCTTAATTATCAAACTTCACCCGGAATAATACTGCCCCTGCCTTACTGTTAAAAAATGTATCAATCTTTTCATACAATACCACATGACGTATATTTAATGTGTCGATGCTTAATTATGTTTTTGCTGAGCAATTAATTTTAAGTTAGATTTTTAATCTTTCAACTTAAAGTTTAAAAAGTGAAAAAAACTTTGTTTGGTAATTCAAAACTTTTTAAATTTTTTTGCTTTTTTACATAAATTATATATATATATATATATTAAAAATATCATAATTTTTATTATATACATCTATTTTTTTATAAAAAGATAATTTTCAAATCTACTCATCAAAATCTATTAAACAAGATCTATATTGAATATAAATTTATCAAAAATAATTTTTAAAAATATTATAACAATTTTAAACTAGCCAAACTTTTGACCGTTTGGTTTAAAGACACTTTAAATCAAATTTTTTAATTTATTGGCTTTCGGCTTAAAGTTACTCTTACAATTTACCAAACGAATTTTTTTTTACCTATTTAACTTAAAATAATTTTAAACAAAAATAATAATTTAAAATCTAGTTATCAAGCGAGATCATATCATCAAATACTAAATGAAAAGTATAAGAGAGAGAGAGAGAAAAAAGTAAAGTAAGAATTCTATAAAATAACATAAATATTACACAAAATATTAAAATTATATAATATTCTAATATAATCATTAAATAGTCATCATAATATTAATCTTTGCAATATTCCCAAATGATAGCCAAATCCGAATTTGTTGGTAGGTCTTAGCCTACGTTTAGCTGAATTTAAAAAAAAAATTTAAATATTTTTAAAAAAATTAATTGATTTGACCTCTTATTAAAATTAAGAATTAATTGAATTTTAATCTCATTTTAAAGATATATAAGAATTTTAATTTTTTAATTTTTTAATTTTTTAATTTAATAATTTTTTACATATATTTTTTTATTAAAAATAAAAATAAAATTTTTTTTACAAAAATTTATAAAAAAATAATTTAAAATGCAACAACACATGCAGGCCCATTGATGGGCCATTTAACCCATTTGATGGATCCAAGTTATTCCACGCTCTTGGATGATAACACCGAGTCACTGTGAATTCTTTTCAGGGTTCGATTGACAATTTCAGGGTTCGATTGACAATTATATTAAAAATTAATTTTTTTTTATTTTTTTGTATTTTTAATTGAAAAATTAAAGTGAGTTCAAAATAAATCGTTTGATAATTTAGTTTTTAAACTGTTTTTTTAATTTGGCTGTTTGGGTAAAAGAAAATTTTTTTACTTTTTATTTAAAATAAATAATTTTATCTTTCTATATATTTGATATTAATAATTAAATATAGTCTCATTTAAATTGTCCTATTAGCTTAAAACATAATAAGTCAACTTAATACTTTGACGATAAATTTATAAGCTACTTTCTAAAATAAGTAAGCTTATTATCTTTTAGCCTAAAATGAACAAAATAAAAAATTTAATAAGTAAAATTATGACTCAAATTTATCTATTTTCATATTTTTCAAAACTAGTCTAATTCTTGAATATATCACGTTAGGTATTTTGCATATTCTTTTTTTTTTATTATGAGTCTTATTTTTCTTCTATTTTCCTTTTTTTTTCTTTCTTATTTTTTCTTAAATAGACAAACAAAGAAATATTATTACACTTTCTTTATAATTTCTTTCTTTCTTTTACATATTTACTGTTTCATTCTATCTCCACACACATTAAGTTGCCGTTTAAAATTGTTATCTATGTCACATATTAAACAAAACTAGCATTTGGTTTCAACAGAATGCCTTATATAAAAAAGGTTACAAAAATTAAGAGTGTCCATGTATTGAATTAACCTGCTTAAACTGTTTAATCCAATTCAACTAATATGGTAATAGATGGTTTTGCCTATGATGTGGTCCGATGAAGGACCTTTCAAGATTTTTTTTTTCAGTGGTGGTCGGGTTACGGGTCTTGAGTGTAGTCACCCGTCAAATTCAATCCGACCAACAAATATTAAAATTTATAGAATTTTATATTTATTATAAGATTAAGTTGCTTATTACTTTAATATTTTTATGTAAAAACTATGTAATTTGGTCTATGTATAGTTTAATTGATAAATTAATAATTTTTTTAGCTTTAAACTTATTAAATATAATTTGTTTAATTAAAAAGCTATTATAATTGGTTAAAAAATAGAACAAGTTTCATAAAATAAGTTCAAAATAGATAAGTTCAAACCGCCAAATTAAACTGCACCCACTCATGAATCCATCAAATCCACGAGTCTACAATTACTGAACCCATTGGTCGTTGAAGGTAACAAAATTTAAAATCAAGTACAAATAATCGGGTGATCAGTTAGACGTCATTCAACCCATCCCAACCCAATCCAATCCAACCCAAAAACACTCATATCAAAAATACACTAACCCAAAAACACTCTCATCAAAAATACATTTTTTTATTTTTACACAATTTTATATTTAATAAGCATTTTATTTTATACATAAATACATAAATTGTAACCGAATAGGCAACCCAAGAGGGGAAATAAGAGAATTAAGTTGTTTAAAACTAATGACAATTTTTTTTAAATAACTTTTTAATGAAAAAAACCAAGATAATAAAAATAGACAAAAGGATAGCAGCAGCCAATAATAAATACTCAAACATGTAACAAGAAGAAACTATAGAGTAAAAGATAACCCGTGATGATTCTAAGAATTTTTGTTGACAGGATCATTTAAAAATTAAAAAATAATAATTTTTTTAGTAAATAATAATTAATCATCTATAATCAGTATAATACAAACTAAATTAAATATTTCAGTTAATAAGTAAAATATCTTTTGAATAAAATTATACTGTTATTTTGACAAAAAATATACATAAATTTTTACAACTGTATTCGACAAGATTTTATATTTTAAAATCGTTATATATTAACTTAGTTATTAATAATATTAAATATATTATTTTTAATATATGCGACAAAGCAATTATTAAATCAGACTATACAAATAAGCAATTTTGTATTCAACTCTACAAAACGACTTTTAAACTCTTGAAGTTACATATCTATAATGTGTAGAATAGCTCAATGGTAGTGATATAATTAAGACTTCGTTTGAGTAAGGGCTTAAAGTCCAACTTTTTACTTTTTAGCTTAAAATCAAAAGGTCAAAAAATTTCTTTTGAAAACTCAAAAGATTTTAACCTTTTAACCTTTCTTATTTTTTAATAAAATAATTTTATATATTTTTTAAAAATATTATAACTTTTTATTATACAAGTTTGTTTTTATTTTAGAAATTAAAATATACTCATCAAAATTTATTAAATAAGATCTATATTGAATATAAAATTATGTAAAAATAGATTTTAAAA
Source organism: Heliamphora exappendiculata (assembly GCA_034768845.1). Classification (NCBI taxonomy): domain Eukaryota; kingdom Viridiplantae; phylum Streptophyta; class Magnoliopsida; order Ericales; family Sarraceniaceae; genus Heliamphora; species Heliamphora exappendiculata. Next base: position 10,449,958 of record JAOTRH010000002.1, read on the forward strand.
TTTTAAAACTTTACGATGACTTAAAAATCTTTTGGCTTAAAACTACTTTAAGCCAAATTTTTTGGCTATTGTTTTTTTATTTAAACTTACTCATTTGGTTCACCAAATGAACTTTTTGCTTATTTAGCTTAAAGTGACTTTAAGCAACAAAAAATATTAACTTAAAGTCAAGCTGCCAAACAAAGCATAAATTTATAGTTTGTGAAACTTTTTGTTGTGACCTTTTAAGAACTAAGAATATATCATATTATTATTCGTGTTTGAAATATAAATACTGAGAGAAATAAACTAGTGTGATGTTTTTATGATAATTTGTAGTGTTTTTAAATTAGCATGGAATCAACTAAATTTTTTTAATATGATCAATTATATTTTAATTTTTTAAAAATATTATAATAATAATAACAATTTTTTTTTATGGGGTCAATTGATCCCACATCCTTTAAGGTGGGCCGCCCTTAAAGATAACTGAGAAAAAGAAACAGAACCAATTTATAATGGTTCAACTAATTTTAAGCCTACGTTTACTCTCTAAAATTTCTTCTCCAGTTTTTCTCAACTAGACTTCTCGCCTGATGCATTAAATATTATGTGCATAAAAAATCATTTTGATTTAACATGATGAACAGTAGAACTAGCTTCATGTGTGCTAACTAACCTTTACAACAAAGATTTTATTTCCTAAATCCTCAACATGAGAAGACCCAAAACAGCCCCTGTTTTGATCACAATATGTATCTAAGGGATTTTCACTCAACCCTGAATAATTATTTAATGCTCTTGAAATAATATTTCATTCAAATCACTAGATGATACATCTTCACATGTTGAATAAAATAATAACAAAAAATGATAAATTTCACTAAACACACTAATAATTGTGAAGTTGTAGCACCACCTAACCTTGCTCTAACAGTATTGAATATTTGCCCCTCAACCCTATACAATAAATGCTACAAGTGATCTTACACACTTAAAAAAGATTTTAGCAATAAGTGAGAGTGAAAAGTAAGTGCAGTAACTCAATAAATAGGTATACAAGATGAACAAATAATATCACAAATGAGTTTAAAGGAGTTAGGTATTTGTTTTGAATGCTTTGATCTCTTTTTTCTTGATGATTTGAACTTGCAGTAGATCTGACTATTGGTGGTGGGATATGAAGCACGAACATATCGTAATAGGTGTCGTAATTGTCTCAGATACGTCGGACACATGAACATGCCGGGAATACGCTAGGCCACATGTCGGACAAATATGCCATATGGCTTGCTCTATTTTTTTAAAAACAAGATTCTAGTCAAATACGCCGAGAGACACACAAGGGATGTGCGTATTTAATTTTGGACACACCAAACCCAATAATGAAATAAAAAATCCTAAGAGCCTTAGTGCATTATTTGAAAAAATACTCGACCTCTCATCTTCGCTACCCACTGCGATATTTACCAGCGAATTCGACGGTCACTGAGGATCTCAATCTCACTGGCGACAATCACCAAAGGCCTTCAATCACCTTCTAAGTAAGCACTATTCTTTTCTTCCTTTTATATTTTGACGAATTCTCTCTCTATTTTTTGTTTCACTTGTCTGCGCCTCCTTCTCTATTCTTCTTCCTCTCCCATCTTTTTTCATTTTCTAATTTTTGCTTCCTTTGAATCTTTGAATGATTCGACGGCACGGCATGTTTAGTTGTTTTCTAGTTTTTTTCTTTACCATTTTGGTTTTTTCTTTTACCTTTTTAGTTATTTTTATTTTTTTCTTTATATGTTTTTTTGGAGGTTGCTTGAGAATGTTCTATTTATAAATATGAGGTAAATATATAAATAAAAATATATTTTTTGTCGTATTTGTATTCTGATTTTTTTGAAATCATCGTGCTCCGTGTCCGTATTCGTACTTGTGTCTATATCTATGCTTCAAAGGTGGTAGGTGGTTGTGCATTTAATGCATTTTTAGACCGTTTGAAAGCTAGGCACAAAAGTTGTCTCAAATTTTTTGACGATCGAGTTTATCAGGCAAGTCTTCGGTCTTTGAAAAAGGGAGCCAACTCTATTAGGGAGGGAGTTGACTCTATTAGTTAATACTTGACTTTTTGGAATAGGGAGTTGACTCTATAAAACAGAATGTTAATTCTATTAGCCTTGATTACTTGCTCTATGGGAAAGAGTCCTCAATAAAAAAGAAGAAGGTGTCCAATACCATATTTATAAGGCTGACTCTATTACTTGAAAAAAGATTTTTTTCATGAAAAATACTAGATTCAAAAACCATGAACCAAGTAAAGATCCTTTAAGAATAAATCAAGCTCAACAAATGTCTAACCAAATAAGAGATGGAAAATATAAAGCTTTAAAGATCAAATTCATAATTAAAGAGAAATATCATTATATTAATAAATTCTAAACAGCTTAAATTTTTTATATAGTTCTTAACAATAAAATCTCAATATTTAAAACTCGTCATCAAAATCACTAAAGTTAGTCGTTGGTCTAGCAATCTCTCCCATTTTGATGATGAGAAGCCAACTAACATGAGAAAATATTCTAGCAAAATTTCTTGGAGCAAATTTACGAAGGTATCGAAATAGGGCATGAAATATTCATATTAAAATTTCCAAAGGACCCCCTGTTCACTGCATGATACTCCTCCTCAACACATAAATGTATACATATGAAGATATTTTCAATACAATTGTGAGAGAATAGAGTAAACCCAATTTATTTCAGTTGCTATTGCCAAATAAGAGCATGACTAGGGTCACAACAAGAAAAGATTTGCTGAACTTTTGTCCTATGTTTCTAAAACTCATAAACCAAGTGACATCATTGCACATATACTTCGAGCATTGAGTCAACCCTCATCAGCAAATCAATGATCAATTAAGACATTAATTCAATAATACATAGCAACATTTAGTCTTTAATAATAACAAAGTGCTTAGCATGCATGCATACCCATGTTTCTCTTTATACTAATCCCTTTTCTTTAAACCTACTCATTTTCCTCTTCTTTTGTCATCAACAAAACCCAACGAAAGACATAAACAATAGATAAGAGATGTAAAAAGATAAAAGACAAGTAAGCATCATTATACATATGAAAAACTTAAGGCTAGTTAAGGTGCATTCAACCATACACACACACACAAAAGAAGTTCAGAGATGAACTTTAAAAAAATGTTAAGGGGTTTGAGGCTGAGAATCAAAAAGATATAAGCCAAAGAGAAAGTGAGATGAGGGCGATTAGGAGTTAGGACTAAAAGAAAGCACCATAGAAGGGAAGCGTCCGGGAGCTTGATGAAACTGCTTGTTGTACCAAACTGGATGTATTCATATCATAAAGGACTTGAAGTTATCAACAGGATTCTGCATCCCTTGGAACTCTATAGTTGTCTTCAAGCGAACAAAAGTCTTATTCATGTCCATCAAGCACTCGTTTGCAGCCATGACAATATTGTTTTGTTGTCTGTTGATGGTATTCAGATTTTGCTCCATTATTGAGATTGTATAGGGTACTTCTTTAAGCATTTCTTTCAAAGTTCTAACTCTTGCCCTCAAATCGATACAATGACATGTACATGTAACGACCAAAGTGAATTACTAGCCTAATAATTTGAATAAAGAGCTTAACAAATCGGCCCAAAAAATTAAGCTCAAATTATTAGTAGTAGTTCACTTGTTTCATTATATACTAAATATATTTTCTATCTCCCACCAATGTGGGATAGGGTATCACATACATGCTCCCACTTTTCTTCCATATCTCCCATTTTTTCACCCAAACTTGCAACCTGGGCAGAAATCCCTTATAATACTTCCAAAAGATTGGAACTGTGAGAGGACGCGGGTCCAAAAGGAGTGACTCTGTTAGAAGTTTGGTCAGTCCTGAGCTGAGGGAGGTGTACCTTTTGAAGGGGTCACTGGGTCTTGGGTTTTCTTCAAAACTATCCCTTAGTGGTCTGAGCATACTCTATGAATCATAAAGTTTTGATTCCATAAACATTAGATCTATATTCTTGCCTACCTCTCATTTCAAGTCAATTTTCATAACCTTAAAGCCCTCCCATTTTTTTGGGCACAATCAGTCATATGGGATAAGATGAGATATCCTAATCTGTAGTAAACATACTACCAATAGCGCATAATAGATATATTTTAGTGTAGGAGACATGGTCAGATTTGCCCTTTTTAGGAATGATTATGCGATTAATCATACGGTGTTGGACCTTAATTCTATAGACAAGTTTCTAGTTGTGGGTTTGCGGGTGCGAAAGATATTTGATTCCTACAAATGTACTTCATGGCCTAAGAAAACTCATAAAAACTCTTTGGCATAGCCTTAACTACATAAAGTACTTTTATCCTCTTGTTTTTCAAATCAAGAATTTCATTTAACAAGTGCATTGTTACATCAATCTCAATGCCCTTAACAAAAAAAGTCACAATGACCAAGAGGCTTTTTTTTTACCCGGATGTCACTCTCCCAAATGGGAGATGAATGGTTCAAGTCTTGCCAAGACCAAGGTGTCAAATGGGTACGTGTATGTATGGCAATTAAAAAAATCAAATTGTTCCCTAAGGAGGAGATGACTAGATTTGAATAAAAATGTTTGACAAGAACTGGGGAGATCTTCTCGTTCTAGAGGGACATTCCCCCAAGTCATTTAAACCACTTGCGATGCCGAAGGCGCAAAGAATGAAAAAGTCAAAGTCAATGGTTTTACCAAAAAGTACCTCTCTTCACGAGAAACCATCCTCAAAAAGTGTTTTTTTTTCTGGATGGGCTATTGGTGGTTCTTTGTCATTAATTAGTAATCATTTTCTCTTGCTACTTGACCTGGATGGAATAGAAGCTGTGGGTAAGAGAGATTTTTAGAAATTAAAGGATTTTGGGTGAGGATAAGCATATTTCGAGGAGAAAATTTTAGAGAGAAAGAGAAAGAAAAAAAATTTAGGGCTCAAAAAGTCGAAACAACAATAAATGAAGTTTGGAATGGGTATATATAACTGAACGATAAGAGTCGACTCTGTTGCACAATGGGATTGACTCTTTTTTACTGAGATTTATGATCAAAAATAAGAATCTACTCCTAAGAAGAGAGTTGACTTTATTTTCCTGAAGGGTGTAATTTTTCTCCATCTCGAATAAGGAGATGACTATTTAATATAGAATTTTGCAAAGTAAAAATAAAATACATGAATAATCAATAAACTCATGTTTATAACATATAGAGCAACAAACATTAAGAAATTGGATTATACATGGCAAGTTCACGCCTAATAAAGCAAAATCGTTCTTCATTGAGAGGTTAGTTGAATATATTATTTAGTTGATTTCAGTGGTTATAAATCAATTTCCACATTACATTTTGCATATGATCTCTGATAAAATGATGCATAATATCAACATACTTTGTTTTAGAGTGTTGAATAAGATTTTGAGTCAAATTTATAGCATTGGTGTTTTCACATTTTATTTGAATATGATCATGAAACAACAATTACAATACTCAGCTTTGGTGGTGTTATGTGATTAGGCATCATTTTAATGTTGATATTATTGATTTCGCTTAGCTCAATTATATACATAAAGGTAGATATTACTGTTGAATGTTGACATTATTATAGAATTTATCCTATTTCTTATTAAAGAATTGTGTACTCTATTAGCATTTAAAGGGGCTAGTAATAGTATACCAATTACCAAGATAGGACTGATTGAAGTTATTTGCACGGCATTTTTAAAATGGACTGGGGCTTAGGAGAAAATCAAGGTTGAAAAGAAGTGTTCTGCTTCTTTTGGGGCATATTCATTACTATTCTTGTTGGTATTCATTCTATTATTGTTGCTGCTTGTCTTCAGCAATAGATTGAAGCCTTTTAAACTAGTGATTTTGAATTGATTGATGTAATGGGCTTGCTGGTATTCCTATTCTTTATGTCTTAATGGTTTCCAAGGTTCATGTGTTTCACCTTACCAATGTCAATGTGCATCAAGATAAAGAGCGTTCTTTATGTCTTAACCGATGAAAAGCGTTCATTTTGCTATAATCAAATATGGAGGTGATAAAGATACAGTTAATCCAGGGTTCAATGTCTAGATATCTACTGATGCTCATCTACTGAGCTATCTTACGGCAACTCTGTCTCCACTGATCTTCACCTTCGTTATTCATCTCAAAACTAGCCGTGAGTTATGGTGTTTTCTTGATAATAAATTCACAACATTGTCCAGATCACATGCTCATCGGTTAGAGAATAAGTTGAGTGCTATCAACAAGAAATCCTCCACCATAGAGAATTACTTGCAGCAATTCAAGGAATTGGTAGATCAACTTGCTATTGTTGGATCTCTAATAGATGATGAAGATCTAGTTCTTCATACTTTTAACAGATTACCAGATGAATATGATCCTTTCAAAACCACCATTTGAAAAAAATCAGGTTCGATAGCTGTGACAGCGTTGTCATCATTGCTAAGTTTTGAGGCGTTCCATATCGAAGCAAATACAATTGCTACATCAGACATTAGCGTGGCTTATGTTGCAACAAAAACTGACTTCACAAATCATAATCAACATTCATCTGCAAATAGAGACTATCGAGGTGGAAGATCTTCTTCCTATAGACTGGTGGTTGAGGCCAATACATGCCAATGAATTTCAACAATTTAAGCAATTACAAAGACGTTCTCAATTTCATATTAATGTTGTTGCATGTCAGATTTGTGGAAGAAATAATCATTCTGCGATTGCGTTTTGTTATAGGTTGGATCCTAATTTTTAACCTCCTCGCCATTATAATGCATCCACAGTTTCAACAAAAAAGTCGCAACCATTGAGAGCATATTTCTCTGTTGCAAATCCTGGAAGTGGAACTCCTTTGTATATAGACTCAGCGGCTGCAAGTCAAATTAAAAATGACCTGCAGAATCTTCATGTTTCACAGCCATTCATTGGTTGAGATCAAGTTACAAATGGAGATAGTCCTTCTCTGTCTATTCATAACACCGAACATGGTATATTACCTACACCTTACTTTAAATTCAAACTTCATGATATGCTTCATGTTCCACACATTTCCTCTAGTCTCATCTCTGTTCAAGGCAAGCTTGCACATGGCCTTCATCAATTTCATCCTACAACCTTCATTTCTTCTCAAGCTTACATCAGTACTTGTCCTTCCATTGACACATGGAATCGAACACTTGGGCATTCTTCTTAACTCAAGTTTAATCACATAGTTAGAACTTTGAATTCACCTTGTTCATGATAGGTCTTGGGATAGAATGAAGAAGGAAGAACTGAATTCCTTTATTCATAGATAGGAAAACAAAATTACACTTGTGAAAAAAAAAACTGATAATACTCTACCCTTCCGTTCCCTCACCGATCCTTCTAATCAACTAACTAACTAACCAGGTTAACTAATTCCTAACTACAATCGTTATAACAGCTGTCACTAACTTCCCCAAGCTGCTGCGATTTGCCCCAGCCTCCACTGCTGTACGCCCATGCGTTCTGCTGCTGCACGCACTAATTGCTACACAAGCTGCACCAACATCTAGCTGCGCCAACTGGGCTACACTAGCTGCACTAATTGATAGCTGTGCCAACTGAGCTACACTAGTTGCACCAATTGCTAGCTGCCTATGAACTGCACCTAACAGCCGCATGTGAGCTGCAGAGACTGCGCCGGAGCTATTGACTACCCTGAACTGAGCTGCATTAAACCTTGCCATGACCACTGAGCTATACCCTGAGCT
>JAOTRH010000002.1:10457824-10476738 GCA_034768845.1 Heliamphora exappendiculata
TTAATTGGCGGGTATCAAAAATCTTAACGTGGGGAGAAATGGTAAGCATTTAATAACAGGAGCTCAATGCTATATGGCTTTGAGATTATGGGTCAGAGTGCAATTATAGTTCTTTAGTGGTGTGAACTATAATTCAGTATTTTATCGAAATTGTAGAAATCGCTAGTAGTTTTTCATAATTGTAGATACCGCTATGAGGTTAGCTTAATTATGAAAACCATTGATATGTGTCTGTCTTCCACTGGAAGTCTTACTCATAATTACTCATCAGGTCCCTGCTGTAACCCTATAAATATGCGGGTAGGATGTACTAGTTTCATAACTTGTCGTCTAAGACTAAAGCTGTTCTGGTTCTGCCAGTATGAGTTCTCAGAGGATTATAACCCACACTATATCTGAGAATTGCATAAGGGAATACAGTAGAAGATTTGACAAGAGCTTCAACTCGTATTCAAATCGCAGTTGAAGATTCGACCGGTAAAATGGTATTATTTTAAATTAACATCTGATGCACGAATTTTATTTTGATCGATCGCCATCAAAAGTTTTTATCTAGAGCCCGTTTTGACGTTTACCCATCAAGTTAAATTTTTTTAGATAATCGTTTGCAAAAACAAAGATCTTGGCAGTCTTGCCTCCAATACTAAAAAAAAATGAGTTTTGAGAATCAAAAGGGTTTATATATGTTGTGGGTACATAGTTTTGGGAGGAGTGGGGCTTACCCTTAGGGTTGAGCCATGGTTTCATTGTGTGATTGATGAGTGCGTGCCTTTAAATGTTCGCGCGTGGCTATGTGCTTCTCTAAATGTTTAACATCTATGTATGTGAAATTGGGATTTGATTGCTCATGTGATGAAAGACCGTAAAGAATTGTTTAATTAGGATAGGTACTGTCTTATGGTGTAACACCTTAAAGGATTGCATAATTGGGGCTGATGTTGGTCCTATGGTGAAAGACCGTGGAGAATTTGTATAAGTGGGGTTAGTACGTTTCCCTCGGTGGAAGGCCATAAAAGAGTGCAAGAGGTGTAGGAAACATCGTAGGTGGTGAAAACTTAGTTGGAATGCAATGTGCTTCATGTGATTATTGAAGTGTTAGATGTTGCTGGATTATATGGAAACTTGGAGTTTTAAGGATAGAAAACTTGTCACGCCCAAACTCGGGTCCGTGAACTAACCCCAAAACTTACCATACATAAACCATATCCATAGGCAATACTCCAAGACGTAAGAAAATATTGTATATAATATTCAAAGGATTTAACAAAATGATCCAAGTTCTAAAATTTCATTTCCAAATTTACCACAAATGTTTGAGGTAACATACATTCAACATTAACTATCACTTTCATTACATCATTTCCTTAGTTTTATGTACAATAAAAATGAAAAAATCATGACTCCCACTACTTGCTCTTCCCAAAAGAATCCATAGCTTCGGTGTTACCCCACTCTTCGGGACCTAAAATTGTTTAACATATATACATGAGCCGAAACTCATAGGATAGAGATTAACTCATATATAATGCATGATTTGTAAGGTGTGATGGGTGTAACCAAAATTAAAATGCATGTTTTATTAAGTCATTGCTTTTTAACACACACCAACACACACAAGTTTATCTCCATTTATCCATTTGTTTTTCATTCATAAATTCTTCATTTTTATTTCCCCGATTTTCACAAAATCGTATCACCTTTAATAAACCGGTGTCGGGTGTAATTTATAGAATCCATCCCTATTAATTCCCAATAAGCTACGCGAAGCTATTGGGTAATAGATAACTCTATAACCTACTATGACACAACACCACATTTTAGGGGACAACCCATGGGCATGTGGTACCCATCTTGCGCAAGTTTTCAGTCTTTCATCGCAGAAAGACCGCGGAACCGCTAGCCCAAATTAATCCACATCAATCCATACTGATCATTATTGGTTAAAAATCCGAGAGTCCAACTCACAAATGGCTCCTCTCCCAATCATTGCCATAATACACCATTTTGATTCTAAACCCAAATTTTCCATTAAATTTTCAAACCACATGTATCACAACTTTCATTATCTAGTTTCCCATAGTTCACATCATTTCTTCAATGTTACCAAGTACTAATAACACATGGTTGGGTTTTCTTTTATAATAAAAGTGGGTTTTAAATTGATATACATATATATATATATATATACATGATGGGTGTATACCTTTTAACTTGATGTGATATATATATATATATATATATATATATGTGTGTGTGTGTGTGTGCGTGCGTGCGCCATTAGCTCAAGGAACTAGGAATTTAGTAAAAAAGGTCAACAATAAGGAAAACAAGTTATTCTAAAACGTTCGGCTAAAAATGAGTGAAAATGGTTATGAAATTTTGATATACTCTCACACATTGTTGAGGCTACAATTTGAGTAGAAAAACAACCTAATTTGGAATCCAGATGAGGGCGATATGATCATTTGAAGTTGGCTCTGCGCAGCAATCAGCTCGAGCGGACAGAAGGGCGCTTGAGCGCCTAAGCTCTCGATCATGTGGCCGCTCGAGCAAATAGAGCTTCGCTCGAGTGAGCTATCGCTCGAGAAAACCCCAAAACCTCCCCTGTTTAAACCTTCAAACACAACTCTTTTTCAAACATGCTTCAAATCCTTATTTCTAACCCAAAAACACTAGATTTAAGTCTCAAAACCCTCTTTTTGATACAACAAATCATCAATTTCATGGGTAATCACCTCCCAAGAACCTCTATTTTTATTAAAACTAACTCAATCCATACACAAACCTACCAATATATTAATTAAACATACAATTGACTCGATTTTTACTCATATATGCAAAATATCAACCCAAATCTATACAAGACATGCAAGATAATCAAAATCTTATTTTGGATTTGCTCGGAAGCTTGTGATTTCTTCAAATCTCCCACCTAGGGTTTGGATGTTGGGTTTCTTCGCTTCCTCAAGGCTTTATCCTCACTCTCCTTACTCTAATGCTTGGTCTTTTTCCTTGATATCTCCCAATCAAGCCTCCAACTTCAATTAGGGTGGTAAAAAACTAGGATTTTAGGGGTATTGTGGTATTCTATCATAAAGAGAGAGAGAGAGAGAGAGATGGAAGAAAAGATAAATGAGATTTGGTCTTGCCTTTGGGTTCTCACATGGCCTAGCTTAAAGGTGTTATTTAAATATATATTTATATATTTTCCCAAATTCTCTCCAAGGCTTGAGAACCTTCTATACTAATCCCGATAGCCCACTCGAGTGGACCTTCACAGCTCGAGCGGTGATCCCTAAACCAGAATTTCAATAAATTCCTTTAAATAAACCCCAATCTCCAACCTTACTCTTTTTACCTCATTTCAACTTTTTCCATTAGCATGTTATCAAAATCTACTGTGATTTTTAGATCTTAAAATTTTCCACAACTCATTAATTCGTTCACAAACATCTATAATATTAAAACTCATGCTCTAATTTTTTTCACACCACAATATTGAACTGAAAGCAAAGATCAACAAAATAAATGCATATCGGGTTGTCACAACCTTTCTCCCTTAGGAATTTCGTCTCCGAAATTCGATCCTCCTTAAGACTCAAAAAGCTCAGGATATTTGGACCGGATATTTGACCCTCTCTCCCAGGTTGCTTCTTCCACACCATGATGTTGCCATAACACCTTTACATAGGATAAAGTCTTGCCTCGTAAAACTTGTTGCCTGGTATCCAGAATCTTCACCAGTGGTTCTTCTTAAGAAACATCTTCTCGTAGTCTCAACTCTGACCAGTTTATCACGTGTGAGAGATGAGGCTCATATTTTTGTAATATCGACACGTGAAAAACATTGTGTAGAGATGAAAACCACGGTGGCAAAGCCAGTCGGTATGTTACATCCCCAATTCGTTCAAGTATCTTGAAAGGTCCTATGAACCGTGGTGACAACTTTTCGCCTTTTCCAAACCTTACCAAACCTTTGTTTGGTGATACTTTGAGAAAAACAACATCTCCCACTTTAAACGATAATGGTCACCTTCGTCTATTGGCATAACTTTTTTGGCGACTCTTAGTCGTGATCAAACGCCTTCGAATTGTGGTAATCTTTTCAGTTGTTTTCCTCACCAATTCGGGGCTTAACAGTGAGGCTTCTCCAACTTCGATCCAACACAAAGGAGATCTACATGGTCTTCCATACAAGGCTTCATACAGGGCTATCTCGATACTTGCTTGGTAACTGTTGTTGTATGCGAACTTAACTAGCGGTACATGATCCTCCCATGAACCGCCCTAATCCAACACATAAGATCGTAACATATCTTCCAAAATTTGAATTGTACGCTCGGATTATCCATTGGTTTGAGGGTGAAATGTCGTACTAAAGAGTAAACTGGTCCCCAAAGCTGCCTGTAAGCTCTACCAAAACTGTGAGGTAAATTGGGGGTCTCTATCTAATACTATCGATATTGGTATGCCATGCAATCGCATAATGTCCTGAACATAGAGTCTTCCTAACTTATCCACTGAGTCGGTTGTACGCATCAGGAGAAAATTTGTAGACTTTGTCAATCGATCCACAATTACCCATATCGTGTTGCGTCCCTTCGGTGATCGAGGAAGGCCTGAAACAAAGTCCATCGTCACGTGTTGCCACTTCCATTCTGAAACTGGTAATGGTTAAAGCATTCCCGTAGGCCGTCGATGTTCTGCCTTCATTGGTTGACATTTGAGACACTTAGCGACAAACAAAGTCACATCCATCTTCATACCTTTCCACCAAAATTTCCATTGAAGGTCATGGTACATCATTGTAGTTCCCGGATGCACTGCGAGTCGAGAATGGTGAGAATCTCGTAGTGTACTTCTTCACGACAAGTCTCAGGTACAAATAGTCTTCCCATAAACCTCAAACCACGGTTTGGTAAATTGGTCCACCCTTCGGTATTTTCCTTGTTGGTGACACGTTCTCTATACATTTGTGCCTCTTTACCAAATTGCTGGGCCTCCATGACACGATGTATCAACATAGGTTGAGAGACTTAACGGATAAAGTAACACGATATTTTTCCCCACTAAGATTAAAATTAGATTCTCCCAGCTCTTCCAACATTTTCCATTCCCATATCGCGATCTAAGCTAAAGACTTTAAAGACTTCAAAGACTTTCAACTGAGGGCATCTGTAATAACATTCGCCTTGCCCAGGTGATATTACAAACTAAAATCATAGTCGCCCATGTATTCCATCCATCTTCTTTGTCTCAAATTTAAATCCTTCTACAAGAATAGGTATTTGAGACTCTTATGGTCGGAGAAAACTTCAAATCGTTCTTCATAAAGGTAATGCCTCAACATTTTCAATGCAAAAACAACTACCGCTAATTCTACAACATGTATTTGGTAGTTCCTTTCATGCGTCTTCTGTTTCCTCGATCCATACGCCACAACCTTGCCCTGCTGCATCAGAGCACACCCTAACCCTTCTTGAGATGCGACACAATATACTTCATAACCAAGAGCCCTCTCAAGTATAATCAGTATCGGTGCACTGGCCAATCGATTCTTTAATTCTTGGAAAGCATCTTCACAAGCATCATTCAACGTGAATTTAATTCCTTTTCGAGTGAGTCGAGCCAAGGATAACGCTAAACGGGAGAAATCTTTTATAAAATGACGATAATACCTCGCAAGGCCTAAGAAACTTCTGATATCAAATACACTTTGTGGTCTCTTCCAGTCTTGCACTGCCTCTACTTTAGATGAATCAACAATTATTTTATCCTTTGACACAACATGTACCAAAAATTTTACTTCTGGTAACCAAAATTCACATTTCTCGTATTTGGCATAAAGCTTGTGCTCTCGTAAGAGTTGAAGCGCCACACGTAAATGCTCCTTATGCACTTCTCGGGTTGGAGAATAAATCAAAATGTCATCAACAAAGACCACTACAAATTGATCAAGGTATGGCCGAAAAATTCGATTCATCAAATCCATGAAAGTTGTGGGGGCTTTCGTTAAACCAAAAGGCATAACTAAAAATTCATAGTGTCCGTAATTGATAATAACTTGATCTCAAATCAATCTTCAAAAAACACACAGAATCCTTTAATTGGTCGCATAGAACATCAATCCTAGGCATCGGATACTTATTCTTTACCGTAACTTGATTCAACTTTCGATAATCAATACCTAGTCGCAATGAGCCATCTTTCTTTTTAGCAAATAATGTCGGTGCTCCCCACGGCGAGACACTAGGGCGAATGAAACCCTTATCTAAAAAGTCATGTAATTGAATCTTCAGTTCTCTCAATTCGGCTGGAGCGAAACAATAAGATGACATCGATATTGGAACAGTCCCTGGGATAAGTTCAATTGAAAATTCAACTTCTATATGTGGCGGTAATTCAAACAATTCTTCCAGAAACACATTACGAAACTCGCACACTGCCGATGGAAGCTCTTCTCGTACGGAAGGATCATCCTTAGTTAAAAGGATGGAAAGAACCATATGCACATTTATTGAATGGTTCACGTTGCTGGGTCGAGGTGTCATCTTATCATCTTTATCCCCCACGTAAAAGAAGGAATCTCCTTCTGGAGTATACAAGAAATTTCGTCGTCGATCACAATAAATAAATGCATGAAACATAGTTATCCAGTCCATTCCAAGAATGATATCAAATCCCAACATCTTCAGCATAATAAAGTCAAACACGAGATGACAATCAACTATCACTACATCGCACCCTTTACGTACATACCTTAACGTTGTACTATCATCGATGGGTGTTTCGATATTTATAACTACATCTGACATCTCAACAAGTAAACCCAAAGGAAATACGAATGAAGAAGAGATAAATGAACGTGATGCACCAGTATCAAATAACACACGAGCCTAAGAATTAAAAACTAACAAAGTACCTTGTATCACTGGGGTCTTGATAGTAGTCTCGCGTATCTCAGGATTTGATGAAGTACCAGTTTCTGCTATGGCATAGACCCTTCCCTAGACTCTAGATGTCTGTCCCCATCCTCTACCCACAGGTTGACGTACAGATTGTGCTGAAGTTGCCTCCCAAATGCCCAAAATACTTACATCTTAGTCTGTCGAGTTGGTTAGTTGTATGTCTGTCGCTGAGAAGATTGTATATTAGATGTTTCTCGGCTAGCTCTTCCTTGCAGACATTCACGTCTAACGTGCCCCTCTTGACGACACTGAAAACATCTAATAGGTCCCCTCTCCTGAGGACGCCCTGTGTCAAATTCTGTTGTTGTCTTGGTGCTTGCTTTCTTATTCTCTAGCCCGATGTCCCTGCTGCCCACAAACAAAACATGCAAATTCTCTCCCTTCTAAACGTATCGTCGAGGCCACAGATGGGGTGGGTGCAGAGCGTTGGGTCTGATGAGATCTCTGAGGCGCTGAACTAGTATTGCCCTGTTTTGATCTTCGCTTCTTATAAGGTCGTCCCTCAGATTATGTTGTTCTAGCCACCAATGGTAGCCTATTTTCCATGATCCTGTGATTGTCTGCCATAGCACTTTTTATTACCATGGCCGTCTCAACTACCTTTGAGAAAACCCTCAGTCAGAACCCTACCACTTTCTCTCGGATAACAGGTCGTAAACCCCTTTCAAACCTTTTAACCTTCAATTCCTCTCTTGACACCATTTATGGCATAAACTTTAACAAGCTTGTGAACTTTGATTCATATTGCAAAATGGACATATTTCCTTATATCAACGATAGGAACTCCTCTTTATACGTATCTCAAATGGACTCAAGAAAATATTTATCCAGGATCACCGCCATAAACGCTGCCTATGTACCGTCTGTTGTCGTCTTAACAAACTCCCACCAATCATTTACCTTCCCACGAAGTTGGAAGGTGGCGAAGCCAACCCTAAGGTCATCTTCCACTATTTGAAAAGTATCAAAGATTCAGGTGACTACCTTTACCCATTTCGTCGCCATTTGAGGGTCAGGTTCCCTAGCATAAGTAGGAGGGTTCAAACGTTGAAACTCTATCATCATCATTGTAGCACTAACATCCATATCCCATGCTCCCCCTTAGTTAGCCCCTTCCCCAATTAAGGTCCTCAAAGCATTCAATATTTGTTGATTCACTTATGCATCCCCAATTGGCTCCTGCGGGGCGTTGATATCCCCTTCTTCAAGAACTGGCACTCTCCCGCGCCCCCGGCTGCAACCGCGACCTCGACCTCTACTTCCTTCTTGCATAGGAGGCATCACTATAGGGAAAGAAAACGATCGTCAATACATAACTAGTAAACAAATCGACACTCCATTCCTGCATAGATCCAATTTTAAGCACAAACAGGGTTAACCCTACTCAAATTTAATCACACTAACACATAAACACATACCGAGGAAAAGCCTCGAAGTAACGCGATAATCTGAGCAACTAAATCAAATTTCTCATAGAAAGAACATCCGCTAAATATTTTTCTATTTCGAACCCCAAAGTAGTTGATCAGATGTAAAATGACAAGCCACATCACCCCAAGACTCAACCTCCATGCTCATATAAACACATAGCATGCGCAAGACAATACAACCACAATCCCATGCAAGCACACAAACCATGTCGTGTAGTGATGCCTAATATCATCAAATAATTCTCATACAAAAGTCGTCCTCCCTTCCCACGTCTCCTAGGTGTCAGAACCTAGAGCTCTGATACCATTTCTATCACGCCCAAACCCGGGTCTGTGAACTAACCTCAAAACTTACCATACATAAACCATATCCATAGGCAATACTCCAAGACGTAAGAAAATATTGTATATAACATTCAAAAGATTTAACAAAATGATCCAAATTCCAAAATTACATTTCAAGATTTACCACAAATGTTTGAGGTAACATACATTCAACATTAACTATCACTTTCACTACATTTTCCTTAGTTTTATGTACAATAAAAATGACGAAATCATGACTCCCACTACTTGCTCTTCCTAAAAGGATCCATAGCTTCGATGTCACCCCATTCTTCGGAACCTAAAAATGTTTAAAATATATACATGAGCCGAAACTCACAGGATAAAGATTAACTCATATATAATGCATGATTTGTGAGGTATGATGGGTGTAACCAAAATAAAAATGCACGCTTTACCAAGTCATTACTTTTTAACACACACACCAATGCACAGAAGTTTGTCTCCATTTATCCATTTGTTTTTCATTCATAAATCCTTAATTTTCATTTTTCTAATTTTTACAAAATTGTATCACCTTTAATGAACCGGTGTCGAGTGCAGCTTATAAAAAATCCTCTATATTAATTCCTAATATGCTACATGAAGCTATTGGGTAATAGATAACTTTATAACTCACCACGACACAACACCACATTTTCGGGGCTAACCCATGGGCATGTGGTCCCCGTCTTGCGCCTGCTTATGTTCTTTCTCCGCGGAGCAGCTAGCCCAACTTAATCCATATCAATCTATATGGTTTATATTAGTTAAAAACCCAGGAGTCCAACCCAAAAATGGTTCCTCTCCCAATCATTGCCATAATACATCATTTTTATTCCAAATCCAAATTTTCCATTAAATTTCCAAACCACATGTATCACAACTTTCATTATCTAGTTTCCCATAGTTTACATCATTTCTTCAATGTTATCAAGTACTAATAACACAAGGTAAATATCAAGAAGATCACATCAATTTAAAAGGTATACACCCACCATGTGTATACATATATATATATATATATATATATATATATATATACATATATATCAATTTCAAATCCATTTTTATTGTAAATGAAAACCCAACCAACTAGTCCAATGCATGCATCTCAACTCAATCTAGATATATATATGTATGCCATTTAGCTCAAGGGACTAGGAATTTAGTAAAAAGGGCCAATAATAAAGAAAATAAGTTTTTCTAAAACATTCAGCTAAAAATGAGTGAAAATGGTTATGAAATTTTGACCTACCCTCACTATTTTAATCATAACTTTTTTATAAAATGAGTTTTCTCGTGAGAGTAGTCTTGTTGGAAAGAGGACTTCGAGGCTTCAGTTTGGGTACAAAAATGACCTAATTCGAAATTCGAATGAGGGAGATATAATCATTTAAAGTTGGTTCAGCATAGTAGTCCACTCAAGTGGACAGAGGGGTGCTTGAGCACCCAAGCTCTCGGCCATGTGGCTACTCGAGTGGACAGAGCTTCGCTTAAGCACGCTGTCGCTCGAGAAAACCCTAAAACCTCCCCTGTTTTGAGTTCTAAACCTTCGACACATAACCTTTTTTCAAGCATGCTTCAAATCCTTATTTCTAACCCAAAAATACTAGATTCAAGTCTCAAAACCCCTTTTTTGATACAACAAACCATCAATTTCATAAGTAATCACCTCCCAAGAACCTCCATTTTTATGAAAACTAACTCAATCCATGCATAAACCTACCAATATATTAATTAAGTGTGCAATTGACTTGATTTTTACTTATATATGCAAAATATCGACCCAAATCTATACAAGACATGTGAGATAATCCAATTCTTATCTTGGATTTGCTCGAAAGCTTGTGATTTCTTCAAATCTCCCACCTAGGGTTTGGATGTTGGGTTTATTTTCTTCCTCAAGGCTTTATCCTCACTATCCTTTCTCCAAAGCTCGGTCTTTTCCCATGATCTCTCCCAATCGAGCTTCCATCTTCAATTTGGGTGGTAGAAAACTAGGGTTTTAACGATATTATGGTATTCTCTCATGAAGAGAGAGAGATGAAAGAGAAGAGAAATGAGATTTGGTCTTGCCTTTGGGTTCTCACGTGGCCTAGCTTAAAGGTGTTATATATAATTATATATTTTCCCAAGTTCTCTCCAAGGCTTGAGAACCTTCTATACTAATCCCAATAGCCCGCTCGAGCGGTGATTCCTGAACCAGAATTTCAACAAATTCCTTTAGATAAACCCCAATCTCCAACCTCACTCTTATTATCTCATTTTAACTTTTCACATTAGCATTTTGTCAAAATCTACTGTGATTTTTAGATCTTAAAATTTTCCACAACTCATTAATTCATTCACGAACGTCTATAATATTAAAACTCATTCTCTAATTTTTATCACACCATAATATTGAACTGAAAGCAAAGACCAACAAAATAAATGCATACCGGGTTGTCACTAAACTATTTTGAGACTCATGTAGTCGAGTTATTTATATAATCTGTGATTGCATGTTATACTTTTAATTCATGCTAGTATAGTTCAAATTGAGCTTCGGCTCACGTTGTGGGATTTGAAAACCTTTCAGGTGAATATGATCGCGTGGATAGATCTTGAGGAACCCCGGAGGTGGCCAAAGACTTAGCTCTTAGTTTTGTTGTTCAGTAGTTATTATCATTTTTGCCAAATAATCATTAAATGATGTTTATGTTTCAGACGTGAAAATAGATGTTTCGTAAGTCTTGAGGCCTTGATATCAATGCATGTAATGCTTGTATGATAATGAAAGAAACCATGGGTTGGTTATATGTCTTCATAGTTGTATGAAGTGGTTATC
Source organism: Heliamphora exappendiculata (assembly GCA_034768845.1). Taxonomy (NCBI): domain Eukaryota; kingdom Viridiplantae; phylum Streptophyta; class Magnoliopsida; order Ericales; family Sarraceniaceae; genus Heliamphora; species Heliamphora exappendiculata. The sequence continues at coordinate 10,469,377 of JAOTRH010000002.1, forward strand.
ATTTTTGGTTGGTTTATGCTTATATCAACTCTTTTACCTTGAGAGAGGATTTTGAACCTTGTTTTAGGGCTTGGTTGTCCCTTGAAAGTTTTTAAAAATGTTTTAAAATGGTTAAGTGCTGTGGGTGAAAGGTTAGATTTTGAAAAAGTGGTCCAGAGCCAAATCGCTTGATAGGCCGGTCGATCAGTTTATCGAGCGGTCTTGTGTGAGCCTCGGTTGTTTCACAGGCGTGGAAAAAATAGAAAACTGTTAAAGACCGCTTGATCGGTCCCTTGACCAATCGCTCGGTCTCGGTAGTTTTCTGAAAATTTTATTTGTTTATTTTAAAGCTTAGATCTCGGGGACCGTGATCGTATTCTTTTAGGCTCTTTTTTACATAAAATAAACCATCGGAAGTGCATTTTTCAAATGTTTTAAGCTTGCTTTCATTTACGTTCTTGGACCTATGTGGGCTTGGGTGATTTTGATGGAACTTAGAATCATAAAACATGTTTCTCTTGAGTGGTTTATGTGACCCAGGTTTTGGGGCGTGACATTCTTCAAAATGAGTATAGAGGCAACTTGAAAGTAAAATCCATTAAAGTCTAATCTTTGAGAAGAGATTTTGAGAATATGAAATTGTTGAAAGACTATTTTTCTAGGGTTATGAAAGTTGTGAATCAAATGAAAACATATGAAGAGAATATTTCCAATCAAAGAATTGTTGAGAAGATTTTGATTAGTTTGCCGAGAAATATAACCCGATTGTTGCGGTGCTCAAAAATACTAAAGATTTTGCAACTTTTAGTGTTGAGGAATTGATGGGTTCAATTAAAACATTTGACGAGAGATTGAATAGGCAATTTGAAAAGTCATTTAGAAGTACTTTTCAATCTAAACTCAATGTTAGTTCATTTAAAACCATGATAAGGAAGCTTCAAGTAATGAGCAATTTAAAGGAGAATCTTCTAGAGGTGGAAGACATGGAAGAAAGGGTAGAAATACCAGAGGAAGAGGAAGAAATAATTTTCAAAGAAGAGGAAATGAGGAGTCTAATCAATGAAGGTGTGGAATTTGCAAACGAAGTTGTCATGTTGATAAAGATTGTTGGTTTTTGGGAAAGCCATAATGTTATAATTCCAACAAATTTGGGCATGTCAAGAAGGATTGTCAATTTAATAACAACCAACAAGTTAATTTTTTGGAAGAGCAAGAATGTGATGGGAACTTATTTTTTGCTTGTCAATTGGCATCAGAGCAAAAGAATGATGTATGGTTTCTTGATAGTGGGTGTAGCAATCAGATAACCGGAGATGAGAGTACTTTTGTGAAAATTGATACTTCTTCTAATTCTCAACTAAATATGGGAAATGGTGCCTTAGTCCGAGCAAAAGGTAAGGATACTATTGTCGTGAAGACAAAGAAGGGTACAAGATATATCAATGATGTTCTACTAGTTCTGGATTTGGAGAAAAATTTGTTGAGTGTTTGGCAGTTTGTTGAGCATGGATACTTTATCCATTTTGAAGAAGACACTTGCAAAATTTATGACAAAGGAGGGAGAAGTTAAGTTGTGGGAAAAAGCAAGATGGAGAAAAAAATAAGCTTTCTTTTAATTTTCAAATACGCAAAAAATGTGGTTGAAGATGGATGTACTTGATGAGTCATGGCTTTGACATAGAAGATTTGGGCACTTAAATTTTCAAAGCTTCAAGAATCTCCAACAAAAGAACATGGTGTCATGGTTGTATACTAAAAGTTATAGATTTTAGTTTGGTTTTAATATTTAATTTTATTTTAATAAAATTAAAATTTTATTTTATGAGAATCTTAATGAGCAATGTATTCAATATTTTTTTTAATGTTATGCATGGTTGTCCTTTATTATGTATAGTATTTAATCTAGTGCGTAAAGTACGGATTGCACACAGAAGACCAGATTATAGGTTCTTACAGAATATAAATTTTTGTTTACAATTTAAATGGAAATGGATAAACCATCGATACGACTGTAGCACAGAGTTTTAGCAGGCGTATCTTGGTTATGGAGAACAGATAATAGTATTTCTATTGTTTCGACTCGTTGTGCTAGTATACTTTGTGTGTATTGAATAGGACCACATTAGGATAATTAATTTTATATTGACTATATAAATTAATTCACATCCCAAGGTTATTATGAGTGCTTATATTCTTAATCCTGAAATAATTATTATTTACGTATATTTAATATTCGTTATTTTGATTCATTAGAGGGTGTAATTTTTTATGGGTCTATAGTCTCGATGAGTTAGATAACGGTATTAATTATATGGTGAATATTAATTATTAACGGAATCTACGTCTCAATTGTTCGGGATTGACCATACCCCCATAAGAAAGCTTATAAGTCTTGACTAGGCCAAACTCTACAGGTGGATTTAATTATCCGTCAGTCAAATAAGTTAAGCGAAATGGCTTAAAGAATTTTAAAGATGCTGATTAAATTAAATTGTCAGTAATTAAATTTAATTAGCGGGTATTAGGAATCTTAACGTTGAGAGATGAGTTAAGCATTTAATAAAAAAAACTCAATGCAAATTGATTTTGAGATTATGGCTAAGAATGCAGTTACAGTTCTTTAATGGTATGAATTGTAATTTATTATTTAATGAAAATTGCAAAAATCTCTGTAAGGTTTTCATAATTACAGAAACCTTTGAGAGGTTTGCATATTTGTGAGAATCGCTAGATGGGTATCTGGATTACACTAGAAGTGTATGTAATAATTACTCCTCAGGTCCCTGTTGTAGCCCAATAAATATGCGAGTAGGCTTAACCAAATTTATAAATTGTCTTTCAAGACTAAGGGTGTCCAGATTCTGTCAATTTCAATTCTCGAATGATCGTAGCCCATACTACATTCCAGAATAGCATCGGGAATATAGTAGAAGGTCTGACCGGAGTTTTAACTTGGAAAATTAAAGTTCGTAGTTGAAGAATCAACCAAAAGGTATTCATCTGAATTAATTGTGATGGCACAGGTTTTATTTTTTATCGTTCAACATCAAAAAGTTTTTATCTGGAGCCTGTTTCGACAATTTTCCATCCAGATTTATTTTTTTTAAAAATCGTTTACAAATTAATGATCATGACAATTTGCCTCTAATAATTGGTTTATGGGTTGCCAACAATTCAAGAGGTAAAGCAAGTTTGTGAAGGCTGTGCACTAGGAAAGCATCACTAGGAGGCATTTCCAAATGAAAAGGCATAGAGAGCTAAAGTACCATTGGAGCTTGTCCATACCAATGTGTGCGGGCCTATGGATACACCAACTCATGGAGGTAACAAGTACTTTATTATTTTTGTTGATGATTTTACAAGAATGACTTGGGTGTATTTCATGAGACACAAATCCGATGCTTTCTCTATCTTTAAAAAGTTCCAAGGTCTTGTTGAAAGAAAAAGTGAATACACTCTAAAAGTGTTGAGAAGTGATAGAGGTGGAGAGTACAACTCCAATGAATTTGACAAATTTTGTGAAGACGTTGGCATAGAAAGACAACTAATGGTTGGGTACACTCCTCAACAAAATAGAGTGGCGGAGAGGAAGAGTAAAACCATAGAAGAAATGACGAAGTCAATGGTATATGAAAGGGGTTAGCAAACGATTTTTGGGGGAAAGCTGTTTATATGGTGGTCTACTTGATGAATAGATGTCCCACAAAAGCCATAGTAGACAAAACTCCATTTGAAGCTTGGAGTGGAAGGAAGCCATCTGTGAATCATCTCAAAGTGTTTGGTTGCATTTATTTTGCTTATTTCTGAAAAGAAAAGTAATTATTTCAAAGTCTTGGTCATGTTTATACAGGTTGTAATTTTTTGTGTTGTTGAACCGAAAAGCTTTGAAGAAGCCGTTAAAGAAGAAGTATGGAAAAAAGCCATAGAAGAAGATATTCGTGTGATTGAGAAGAACAGTACTTGGGAGTTGGTGGAGAGGCAAAAGGACAAGGAAGTAATTGGTGTGAAGTGGATCTTCAAAACAAAGCTGAACCCGGATGGTACCATTCAAAAGAACAAAGAAAGACTAGTAGCAAAAGGGTATTCTGAATAACCCAAAATTAATTTTCAAGGAGCTTTTGCATTGGTGGCTTGACTTGATACCATTAGAATTCTTATTGCTTTGGAAACCTCAAAGGAATGGTTCTTGCACCAACTTGATGTAAAATCGGCATTCTTGAATGGTGCCTTGAATAAAGAAGTATATGTTGATCAACCTCAAGGCTTTGTTGTCAAAGGAAAGGAAGAAAAAGTGTACAAGTTGAAGAAAGCTTTTTATAGATTAAAGCAAGTGTCCCATGCATGGTATAGTGAGATTCATGCTTATATTAATGGAAAAGGCATCCAAAGAAGCAAAAGTGAGCCAACCTTGTACATCAAAAGGCAAGGTAAGACTAGTATTCTTATTGTTTCACTATATGTTGATGACTTGGTATTTACATGTAATGATGAGAAGAAGATTAGATATTTTAAAAAGGAAATGATGAGAAAATATGAAACGGGTGATTTTGGACTCTTGCATTAATTCTTGGGAATTGAAATTTATCAGAAAAAGGAAAGTATTCTAATTTGCCAAAGGAAGTATGCAAAGATTCTTCTTAAAAATTTCAAAATGAAAGATTGCAAGCCGGTTAGTACTCCTTTAATTGCTAATGAGAAGTTGCCAAAAGAAGATGGAAGCAAAGAAGTGGATGCATCTCTTTATAGAAGTTTGGTTGGAAGCTTATTGTACTTGACGGCTATAAAACCGAACATCATGTATGCTACAAGCTTGTTGTCCCAATTCATGCAAAATCTAACTCAAACTCATTTCGTGGTGGCTAAGAGAGTCTTGAGATACATCCAAGGTACACTTGACTTTGGCATCTTATTTAACAAGAATGTTGATGTGAAGTTATTTGGGTTTTGTGATAGTGATTGGGCCGAATGTGTTGATGATATGAAAAGCACTTCTGGATATACATTTTCTCCTGGTTCGGATGTATTTTCATGGGCATCCAAGAAGCAATAAACTGTGGCACAATCATCTGCTAAGGCCAAATATGTTTCAGCATCATTGGCAATTTCACAAGCAATATGGCTAAGGAGGATTTTAGAAGATGTTGGTGAGAAGCAAGGTGAAGCTACTCTAATTTTATGTGACAAAAAATCTGCAATTGTAATGATAAAGAATCCCATCTATCGTAGTCGTATGAAGCACATTGCCATCAACCATCACTTCATTAGAGAGACCGTGAAAGATGAAGAGATTCAACTCAAGTATTGCACTACCGAATACCAAGTTGCTGGCATTTTCACCAAAGCTCTAGCAAGAGACAAATCTCAATATCTAAGAGAATTGTTGAGAATTGTTGGTTTCTAATAAAATTTCTCATTTTCATTTCAGCATGCATATGTGTTGTTCTTCAACCCCCTGCCTGGTCGACCCGATGCCTTGAACGTTAATCCATTTCAGGAATTGTTGGGAAGACGGGCAACCCTTGCCGACTTTACGCTTCCATAGGTACAGTAAAAGAGTTTGGGCGAACTATTTGACCATGTCCTGCACCACTCCAAGCATGGGAGGTATATACCCGACTCTATTCAGAAGGTACCCTGTTCAAATTAACCAAACCCAGCCTTTTGCATATAGTGAACATAGAACCCCCCCAATTAGGTGCTGCTAACCCTAGTAAGATTATGCATTTTTCTTTATTGTATGTTTTGATTGTATATTGTTATGATTATTTGTTTAGATTAGGCTAGTCCTTTTCTTGGGTTTGTCCCGGGTTTTCCTGTTTTCCTTCGTTTAAGTTAGTTCCTCCTTCAGGTTTTTACCCGAGTCTTTATTCTTCACTATATTTGGCTTTCACATAGTAATTTTCTTCTCGGGGTCATGCTCGTGTTTTGTTTAACACCTCTAGGGTAGTTTCTCTCTCCTCCAGGTTCTCCCCGGGTCGTTGGTTTTCTTTGCCTTTGTTTAGGCTCGCTTCAATCAAACCCTTGACATATCTATGAGAGTTAATCCTTTCTCCTTACCATTATGTTGCCTGTTTTTCATCAGGATCCTAGAGAGTTAGATCTATTTTCCTGACGGGGTGCTGTCCTTTTCCCTTTAGAATCATAGGTCGAACTAGTCTCTTAAGGGTTAGAACTATCGTCTTGCCGGAACGCCGTCCACTTAAACAAAACCTTTCCCCTAGAGCTTAGTTGGTCTATCCCCTTTTCTTCAGTTGTTATGCTGGTGGTATGAGCCTGGCAGGGGCATTGTTTCAGTTTTAGCTATTTTGAGTATCAGGGATATCTACTGTATGTTATTTGAACGTTCTTCCAAAAAATACCTGAGACTGGTTATTCTGCTTGTGCAATCCAGGTTTTTCTATGAGTTTACCATTGGGCCGAGAAGAGTACAGTCAACACACGTTTTGGTGAGGTCAGGATCGGGAAAATTTTGTAGGATATCTGAACAGCTAATTGAGTTAGCTGAAATGGCAAAAAATGAAATGAACTTGATAGCTCTGATGAGGGCGATCACTGATATACAGAGAGCCGTAGAACAGCAGACCCAGGCTCAAGTGCAATGTTAGGCGCAGATCTGAGCGATTCAGGCCCGTATGCCTATTGTGAATGGGCAGCCGGATGACACAAATGAGAACAAAAAAGCGTTCTGGGACGATAATCAGGCACGTGATATATCGTAGGTTGCTGTACCACCTCGGGTTCCCTGCCCGGTGGTGGTAGAAGAAGAGATTACTGCTCAGTCTAGGGAATTCGCACTGGCAGAGAAGATTAACAGGATGGAAAAGGTGCTGAGAAAAGCTAAAGGAGTAAAAGAATACATACTGGATGTAGGAAGTTTATGCCTGTTCCCAGATGAAAAATTGTTGAAAAAGTTCAAAATGCCAGAGATGGAGAAGTTCGACGGCACCGGAGATCCCCGCATTCATCAGAGAATGTATGTCAGAACCATGTCCCCCATGGGGATCGATGACCAACTTAAGGCTCAGTTATTCAGCTGATCACTTTCTGGGGCAGCACAAAGATGGTTCCTCTCTCTGGAAGTGGCTAAGACTAGAACTTGGGAAGATATAGCAACTGCATTCATCAATCAATATAGCTATAACGTCCAGCTGGACGTCACTACTTGAGAGCTTGAAACAACCCGACAAGAGAATTGGGAATCTTTTGTTGACTTTCTGACCCGCTGAAGAGGCAAGGCCGCTAAAATGACAAGCCGACCTTCTGAAAAGGAGCAAGTAAGGATGGTGGTGAGGAACCTACAGTCTTCGTTGAAGTGCTACCTCATCACGCAGCCACTTTCCACCTTTGAACAGCTGTTCGACGCTGGGGTGCAAATTGAGGATG
>JAOTRH010000002.1:10476838-10519799 GCA_034768845.1 Heliamphora exappendiculata
TTCCTAGTTAGGTTATGCATAGATGTATGAAATGTGAAAGATGATCATGTGTGGTTCGATGATATGTTAGCCTTGGCAAACGAAGGACAGAAACGAGTCCGATGTTAGCTCTGGCTAACGATGCATGTGTGTGTGCGTGTGCGTAAATCGGGTGGACGAAAATGTGGTCCTAACGATGCACTTGAGTGTGGGTATTAGAGGGATGGAAGCGTGGTCCTGATGATACATGTGTGTGAGTGTCTGAAGGATGGAAACGTGGTCCTAAAGACGTGTGTGGGTGGGTATCCGAAGGAAAGAAACGTGGTTCTGCCGATGCGTGTGTGTGTATCTAATGGACAGAAACGTGGTCCTGATGATGCGTGGGTTCGCTTCGGTCTCTCGGGTTAATCCCCATAAACGTGGTTTGGTTAGCTTTGTCCAACGGTTATCGAAATTTGTAAAGAAGTCGGTTGCCTCCGTGAATGGTGAGGTGCTCAGTACCTTCGGGTTGATTCCCGTAAATTGAGTCAGTTGCCTCCGTGAATGGCGAGGTGCTCTTTACCTTCGGGTTGATTTCTGTAAATTGAGTTGGTTGCCTCCGTGAATGGCGGTGCTCTGTACCTTCAGGTTGATTTTCGTAAATTGAGTCGATTGCCTCCGTGAATGGTGAGGTGATCTATACCTTCGAGTTGAAACCCGTAAATTGAGTGGTTGGTGGGTGCTTTGGACCCTCGGGCTTGACCCGTAAATTGAGCAGTTACGTTGTCGTGACTCCGTATAGAACTTGTCATTATCAAGCCTGTGGGCCTAGGGTAATGGACGAGAGTCTATAGTTGTTACTTTTCTCGGCGTTTTACTACTTTCCCTTAACTGTGGCATGATATCTGTTAGGATGATATGCATAGTTTCAATGATGGAATGTATGGGTAAATCTGAGGAATGGGAACAAGGCCCTGAAGAGACATGAGTTGGGTGCGTTACTCATAGTGTGTTCGGAATAGTGCATGGATTGCATGGGTTATTTTTGGTTGTTATAGAACTGTGGTCGGGGCTTGAGAGTCGGCTTAGATATATGTTCATGTGTTGTACATATATATATCTTTTATCTTGTGGGCTCGTGCGAGTCGTGTTTCCAAACTATTTTAAAGCTTGAAAGAGAGTTTGAAATTACACCTCATTTTTTCTTAGCATGTTTAGCTTATATTGCATGTATTGTTTAGGATCTGCTAAGCTTTGGCTTACGGTGTGGGATTTGATTTTTTTCAGGTACCGGTCACGCAGGTTGATCTGGAGGTGTCGGAGGGGAGGAAGATCTGTAGTCTTCCTTTTTGCTAGTTTTGTTACATGTATGTTGTAACATGTTTTTCGTCGTTGGAGCCGTGTAATGTAAGCCATTTGGTGATTATATACAATGCATGTATGGTTTAAATTGAGAGTATATTCTCGGATTGGGTGTTATGTTTGGTTGTTTGTGGGTGTTTCACGTGACTCGGAGTTTGAGGCATGACAAAGCTTAAGAGACTTTTTGTGATTTTTGAGTTTTAATAATGTGAAAGAAAATAGAGGCATAAGAACAGGAAAATAAAGCTAACAGTAATGAAAATACAAGAAAATGCTATAAAAGGAAACTTACATTAATATTAAAAGAAAAAAAATGAAAAATAAAAGCTAGAAAAATAGAACATTAAGCTAGAAGAAAATAAAGTGGAACATTAATACTCAAGGAAAGAAAAAGAAATAGGACATTAGAAAAGAGAATAAAGCTACATTACAAAAAAAAAGAAGAAAAGAAAAGAAAATGGTACATTGAAAGGAAAAGTCTACATTACAAGAAAAGAAAAGAAAAATGAATGAAATAATACAAGAGAATTAAACTATATTAAAAGAGAAAAGAAAAGAAAAAGAAAATGAAATATACTAGTAATTGAAATTGAACTAAGACTAAAAAGATAAAAGAAATTAATTACAACTATATAATTGTCAAATATGAATATAGTATTGGCAACTATATTCTTATGTATATAAGTGCATTATTATAACAATTAACAACATCGATTAGTTGTAATTGTCAAACCATATTAGCACTATTTAATTAATTAAAGAAGAAAATAACAAATGTGTTAAGTGTGAATGTGAGGAAATTAACAACTACAGAAGTAAAGAGGGTAACCAAATTATATGAAGCAAAACAAGATTAACTAGATAAAGGAAAGGAATACACAAATTAAGATTAAATTTAACCCGATCACTCCAAAAGAGAGAAAATGGAGTTAGAAGGATCGGGGATCCAAACGAGGTACCTAGATTGCCGGGGAATCCTCAAGTCGGGGAATGTGCCTTGGTGGTCTAATCCTCGGTTGGTGATCAAAGAAAGGCTTGCAATGTGGGTGTCAAAAGGGCTTGGATCTCGGTATTTCGGTAGGGCTTCGGTGTCTGGACTCAAAATTGCTCGGCACCTCGGCAAAGCTTCACTCTCAAAACCACACACTTAAACTTTGTCCTTGAAAACGTACAAGAGGTACGGTATTTATAGAATTCTTCAGCTAATGAGATGTTGCCACATTTTTGGGACACGCCAGGCCATTTGGAGTTGGCGGTCGCTACAATGCACGTTGGCCGTCGCCTTGTTTTAGAAAGGTTCCACAAAGTTCTATGGCGGTCGCCATGATGCAAGCTGGCGATCGCCATAATAAAAGGTGGTGGTCGCCATATTTGGCTAGGGTTTCCAAGAGGTTCTATTGGCGGTCGCCACAATGAACATGGCGGTCGCCTTACTTGGGCAGCAAGTTTCGATGGTTCGATAATATTTCATTGGTTTGAAGGTTCTGGGTTCAAATATCGAGCTTGGATCACTTCTCGATGATCGTACCAAGGCACCATTCCACCTATTTTCGTCATCAAATTTACCTAAGATTAGACAGGGTCAAATTGGGGTGTCTACAATTTTCCGTCTTTGATATAACTTGCATAGTAATGCGTGAAGAAAGTTATATCAAAGACCTATAGATGACAACCATTTGACCGAGCTGTCGATCTTAGGCCACAAGCATACAAGCATGCGTATGATGTTGGTCATTCCCAAAATTTCGTCGAGCTGCCTACGTACCATTTGCTAGGGATCAGACCTCTCGTGCTGCTACTTCCAGAGCTTGCTCTCGAGGGTCTGTCTCCTCCGCTCGGTGTCACTATAGGGCTGTGTCATCTTCTTCCGGCAACGATGGCGATGATCACATTGAGCAGCTTTTTGAGGACATAAGCTCGGACGAGGCTGGTCCTTCCTCTCGTCGGGTCTTCCCTAGGCATCAGTGAGAGAGAGAGCTTTCCCCCTCCCCAGTTTCATTCGTTTTCTAATACATTTATTTTGATAGGCTTGCGTGCTCCAGTTTGACATATTTACATACATTTTCTTGATTTTACAATTTATTGGGCCTCGGTGCTTCAATCTTTACATTTTATCACTTTTTGATATATTATGGGCCTTCGTGCTATTTATTCCCTTATATCCATCTTCTTATATGGTTCTCTTTTACTTTACTGCTCAAACTGTCATGGATGCATAGTTCAGATGCCACAACTAATATAGATCACACAAACTGCAAACTAACCCACACCCGCCATGTTTTATGTTCAAACATGGCGGTTGCCATAATACAACATGGAGGTCGCTACTTTTCAAAAATGTTCACCTGGCGGTCGCCCGTTTCAACATGGAAATTGCCTGGTCAAAGGAATGATGTCACTGTACTATGCTTTTTAGAGTTGGCGGTCGCCAGTTCTAAGATGGCGATCGCCACGTTGAACGTACCCTTTTGCCAAAATTTTGATTTTTTGCCCTTTTTTACCTTATTAATACAGCCCTGGAGACCCCACTTTTTGTTACTCCGACTCAAATGGCTTCTTCCCTTTCTGCATAGGTCGAGGCATTTTTCCATATCGAGCGTTTGAACTTTACCCCTTTCGGTATCAACTCTTTATCTGCTCTCATGACTGTGAAGATTGACGGACCTTTGTTGGAAGCTGCTGCCCGGCTATGGGATCCTCAGCCCAATGTCTTTCAGTTTGGTCTTGAAAAGTTATGCCCCACTATGGAGGAGTTTGCTGCTATACTAGACTTGGCTTCGCGGAGTCCTGTCGTTGTTCTTACTTTCTCCTTTTTTGCTCGGCAACTGGTGATGCAACTCTGCGGTCTGTCTAAGATGGAGGCTTTTTTTTTTCTGACATCAGGTGACTGCCTTGACATTCCTTGGATTATTGATAAATTCTGTCCTACCGGTGACCTTAGCGACCTTATCTTTCAGTTGCGACGTCGTTATGCTTTTTGCGTCTATTTTCTTGCCCAGCATCTTCTCATTCTTTCTTATGGGCGAGTTAGCTATGCCTTGGTTGACATTGCTAGTCAGATGTGGATGGGGAAGGACTTTGTGCCACTTTTCTTAGCTGAGATACTGTTGTTCCTAGATGCTATTCATCGCGGTGAAACTATTACTTTTGCTGGCAGTCCTCTGCTTCTTTAGGTGAGCCTAAGACCCCTCTCCTTATCAAAGCTTTTTGCCAAGCCCTTCCCTTACTGATCTAACTTTTACTATAGATCTGCCTGATGGAGAAAGTGAATCTTATACAGAAGCCACCTACTGATAGACACAGTGCTGCAGCTTTCCTCTGTTGCCCCTATTATCAGATATGTGATACCGAAGCAACATGGCGGCAATACCTTTCTTCTCTGACTTGTCCAGATATTACTTGCCAGTGCCCTTGGTGGTGGATCTCTGCCATGACCTTGGCTACCATGGATCACTCTGGTGTTTTGCTCGTTGGTCTGCGTCAAACTACTTTCTATTGTCCCCATAGGATCATGCGCCAGTTCGACCGCAGTCAGATCATCCCTCACAACATCCGAGGCCGTTTATCTTCATCAGTACTACGGGCCCCATTTCTGGCATTGTATTAGGAGGCTTGGCCATCCTGCTCATTGATGGAGATGCAGGAGCTATAATGTCCCGAGCTTTCTTCTTAGTACAAGATATGGCTAACACAAGGCAGGGAGAAGAAGGATAAAGAAGAGGGGAAACAAGCAGCGAAAAGGAGAATGATTTGAGGCCTCCTGCTTTGTTTTAGAAAATTTCATAGCTTTCATCTTTATTCTGTTGAGTTTGGGACTTGCGTGTCCTTCCTTTTATTTTTCAAAAACTTTGTAACTCCAATTAAAGTAATGGAAAAACTCCCACTTTATGTTTAAGATGGTCTAAATTTATCTAAAGTTGTCAAGATTTCAAAGACTAGTTTGCATTGGTCTTACTTAGATTCTAAGATGGTTAAAAACCAACAATGCGGCTGAACTTCTTAAAAGAAGCTGTCTACGTATCCTGAAAATATGGAATCAGGCTATAATGTAGTTTGGGCTCGATTTTCGCTCGGGTATTGATGCTCTCCTTTTTGTGATGCCCTAACTTTTGCCAAGGTCGCCCTTTTAGGTTTTTGGCCTTGCGGGCTGCTCTAAATTTTGCCTGAGTTGCCTTTTGGTTTTCAACTCAGCGAGCTTCTATTTTATCTTTTTCTACCTCAAGGATAGTACTTTTTGAGTTGATCGAGGTTAACTGGAGTGGAGAACACATTGCCATCCAAATCTATGATAATGACTGCACCACCGGTCATAATGGTCTTGATGAGAAACGGTCCAGACCAGTTTGGCTTGAACTTGCCTCTCGAGTCAAAGATAGGAGCTCTGATTTCCTTAATAACTAAATTTCCTTCTCTAAGGTCCCGGGCATTGACCTTTTTATTGAATGCTCGAGCTATCCTCCTTTGATACCCTTGTACATGAAATAGAGCTTGTAGTCTTCTTTCATCAAACAAGAGCAACTCCTCTATCTAGTTCCTTTGATATTCCTTTTGATATATCGGCTTCGGCTACTACTCTTAATGAAGGGATTTCCACCTCATTAGGAAGCATAGCTTCCATCCCATACACTAAAGAGTATGGTGTAGTTCCGGTTGAAGTTCTAATTGATGTTCAGTATCCCCAAAGTGCATATGGTAGATGTTTTGGCTAATCTTTGTGTGAGTTGATTGTCTTTTGTAAAATTTTCTTGATGTTCTTGTTTGCTGCCTCAACTCCTCAGTTGGTTTGTGATCGATATGGTGAAGATTTGTGAGCCACTATTCGGTATTCTTCGAAAAGATCTATGACCTCCCCTTGGAAATGTGAACCATTGTCTGAGATAACCTCATGTGGGACTCTATACCGACAGATGATGTTCTGCTTGATAAACTTAGCAACATGAGAGGCTTTCAATACCGAGTAGGAGGCTGCTTCCACCAACTTAGTGAAATAATCAATGGCCACTAAAATAAACTCATGTCCATTGGATGCCTTTGGTGTTACTCTGCCAATCACATCAATGCCCCATACTGAGAACGGCCATGGTGACGTCAAGTTGTACAGCTGGGACGGGGGAACATGCATGGGATTCGCGTGAATCTGACACTTATGACACCTCCGCATGAACTGTATATAATATTTCTCCATTGTCATCCAAAAGTATCCTTGTCGTAGGATTTTTTTGGCTAACATATTTTCGCTCATGTGTGGCCCACGAACTCCTGCGTGTATCTCTTTCATCAACTCTTGGCCTTTTTCAGTGTTTATTCACAGCTTGTTGACCCCAGATTGTCCTCATTTATATAGTTTACCAACGCAAATGACAAATTGTGCAGATAGTCGTCATATTACCCTTTTGTCCTTTTTGCTAGAAAACTTGGGGTATTCTCCTTTCTCCATGAAATTTAAAATATCAACATACCATGGTAAGTTATCAGTGCTTTCTTCAATTACGATCGTCATCTCGTATGCCAGCTTTCTTTTCTGTTCAATTACCAAAGGCCTCATTTGGACTCCTGATGGTATGTCAATCATTGATGCTAAGGTGGCCAGTGCATCGGCTAACTTGTTCTGCAGTCTTGGCACATGGGTGAAGATTACTGATTCGAAACACGGTATCAATTTCTCTATCTCTTGATGATAGAGAATCAAGGTTAAGTCCCTGACTTTCCATTCTCTTCTTGCTTGTGAAACCACTAGTGCTGAATCTCCAATGACATCCAACTTTCTTGCCTTAGTTCTAAGGTTGCCTCCAATCCGGCTAAACATGCTTCATACTCGGTCTAATTGTTGGTTACTTCAAAATTGAGCTTTAAAAACAAGGGTACGTGTGATTCGTCAGGAGTAACAAGAAGGACTCCTATTCCATAGCCATATTGATTGGACGCACCATCAAAATATAGAGTCCACTTGTCATCCCTGACTTTCATCAGCTGTTCGTCAGGAAACTGGAACTCTGTGTCTTCACCTCCTTCCACTGGTTGATCGGCCAAGAATTCTGCCACTACTTTGCCCTTGACTGACTTTCAGGTGATATACTGAAGGTTAAATTCTGATAACAACAGCAACCATCGAGCCAACCTTCCTGTCAGCACCGGCTTTTCAAATAGATACTTCAACGGGTCCATTCAGGAGATGATATTCACTGTGAAAGACAACAAGTAGTGCCTTAGTTTTTGGGAAGCCCAAACCAAGGCCCAACATGTCTTCTCCAATGGTGTGTACCGCATTTTTGACCCTGTCATCTTCTTTCTTAAGTAGTAGATGGCCTTTTCAATTCCAGTTTCACCTTCTTGTGTCAGCATACATCCCATAGCTAAATCAGTCACTGACAAATAGAGGATTAGTGGCCTGTCAGGCTCGGGAGGAGCTAGAACAGGTGGATTTTGTAGATACTATCGTATGGTATCAAAGGTGTCTTGGCATTTTTTATCCCAGTCAAACTTGACTCCTTTCTTTAGCGGATGGAAGAGCGGCTCACAAGTAAGTTATCAGTTTTGCAATGAATCGACTGATAAACTGTATTTTACCCAGAAAGCCCTTGACTTCGCGTTCGGTTCTTGGAGGAGGCATTTCTAAGATTACCTTGATCTTTTAAGGATCTACTTCGATACCCCATTGAGTGATCATAAATCCAAGCATCTTTCTGGCAGTAACCCCGAAGGCGCATTTCTGTGGGTTGAGTCGCATCTTGTACTTTTGAATACTCTCGAAGAATTTTTGCAGTGCTACAATGAGGCCATCCCGATCCTTAGAATTAACTATCATGTCGTCCACGTACACTTCGACCTCCTTATGTATCATGTTATGCAACAAGGTAGTGGCAGTCCTTTGATAGGTTGCCCTTGCATTCTTCAAACCAAACGGCATTCCATGATAACAATAGGTGCCCCATGGTGTAGTGAAGGTCGTCTTTTCTCTGTCCTCGGGATCCATCAGAATTTGGTTGTATCTTGAGAAGCCATCCATGAATGACAACAGGGCATGCCCTGTTGTACTGTCTACCAAGACATCGATGTGTGGCAGCGAAAAATCGTCTTTTGGGCTAACCTTGTTGAGATCTCAAAAATCTATGCAGACTCAAATATGGTCGTCCTTCTTTAAAACTGGCACGATGTTGGCTACCCATTTTAGGTACTCAGTTACCATCAAGAATTCGGCATTGATTTGTTTGACAACTTCTTTGATCTTCAAAACCCATTCTGGCCAGATCCTTCTCAATTTTTGTTTGACCAGTTTAGCATTGGGGTATAGAGGGATATGGTGTTGGATAAAGAAGAACCAATTTTCACATTTTGTAGGTTAATTTCATTACCCAGATTTATTGACAAAGTTTCTTCAATTATTGGTTGGGCACGTATTTTGAAATAAATCAAATTCAAAGCCGAGTAAATCAAATTCAATTATTTTTTTGGAAATATTCCCGTCAAATTCAAAATCGTCAGAAAGCGTATGAAATAAATCAAACAAAGCCGAGTAACCAAAAATCTTGTTACTCAAGTCGGGAAATCTTGCCGGGGAATCCTCAAGTCGGGAAATGTGCCTCGGTGGTCTAATACTCAGTTTGTGATCCAAGCAAGGCTTGCAACGTAGGCATCAAAAGGGCTTGAATCTCGGTATTTCGGTAGGGCTTCGGTGTCAGTATGCGGAAGTGCTCGGCACCTCGGCAAAGCTTCACTCTCAAAACCTCACACTCAAATTATGTCCTTGAAAATGTACCAGAGGTACAGTATTTATAGAGTTCTTCAGTCAATGAGATGTTTCCACGTTTTTTGGACACATCAGGCCATTTGAAGTTGGTGGTCGCCACAATGCACGTTAGCGGTCGCCATATTTTTGAAAGGTTCCACAAAGTTATGTGGCAGTCGCCATGATGCAAGCTGGCGGTCGCCATAATAAAAGGTTGCAGTCGCCATATTTGGCTAGGGTTTCCAAGAGCTTCTACTGGCGGTCGCCATAATGAACATGGCAGTCGCCTTGGTTCGACAAAATTTCATTGGTTTGAAGGTTCTGGGATCAAATATTGGGGCACCATTCTACCTATTTTTATTATCAAATTTACCTGAGATTAGACAGAGTCAAATTAGAGTGTCTACAGTCGTTAGAAGGATGAAAATCATAACTCAACCCAAAATCCTAATTTGACCCAGAAAATCCTAAAAAGAACAAATACTCAGAGTTAAAGTCCTAATACTCAGAAAAGTCTCGGGACAGCTTAGATTAAGTAAATAACATAAAATATAAGATTAAAAATAAAAAATTCTCATAATTAAGGTAAAATGACTATTTGGCCCCTAGTGCATCAAAAAATTTTAAAATTCAAAATTTAACACATAGACACCCAAAATTAGATATTTATATATAATTAATTAATAAAAGACAAAATAACAACAAAAATAACAAAAATACCCTTGCATGGCTGATCACCTAGGGAATTGTGCCCAAAAAGTTACTTTTTTCCTTTTTAAGCTTAAAAATGAGAAAAAGAAATATAAATTAAACATTATTATGACCTAATACTTTTTGTACTAGTAATATATATAATAATATAATAACATATATCAACAAAAGCAAATAAATAATTATCTAAAGTCTCTACACAATAAATAAGTCCAAAAATTAATTTTTGTTAAACTAACTTAATTTAACTTAAAAGGCCTACACCTATTTAATTAATTACTATCAAAATTATGTTAAATCATGAGAAGACTAAATTAATTATAAATACATTAATATAATAGGTTTTAGTAGGTTTAGATACCAAAAAGATACATAAAATTAATATTTTTTGCATTTTTTTTCACAAAATAGTACCAAAACTCAATTTAAACCCTAATTTAATGAAAAATCAGATTTGGAGCCACCCAAACCTTCCCTAGGAGACTTCCCACCTGCAAAATCTGAATATATATCTCTCAAATATCCTATTTTCACCCCATGCAACTAATAAGAAATTAGAAAAATTTAAAATAAAGTTTACAAGCAATTACTACATCTCCATTATATTTTTGCTATAAAAGTATATCAACCCTCATATTCTCTACTTGATTTTTGGCAATAAGGAGAGAGAGACAATAATTTTAAGTGATGTTGAAGTTCTTCAAGTGTTGAGAATCAATGAAGAAGAAAGAAGAATGAAAAAATGGAGGAACTAAGGAGGAGCAAGGAGGAGCATTAGAGCCAAGTCCTTGGGCCATCCTCCACTCTTAGGTCTTCAAATAATGTAAGTAAATTCCCTAAATCCTTTTGTCATACTCTCATGAAATAGCCCTCAACCCATCTCTATAAGCAACCCTAAGAAAAATAAATGAAGACTAACTCAAAAAAGCATCGTAGGTGTGGATAGTGGGGTATTTGTGTATATTTTTGAGTTTTATGGTTTGAATATGCTTTGGAGTTTTGTTTTGCATGAGTCTATGACATGCATGCAAAGAAAATACATAAAAAATAAACACCACATGAGCTAAGCTATCAAAATCCTAAACAACTTGATTTTCTGGGCTTACCAACATTCTGCCACGAACTTTAAAACATCATAACTAATTGTAGAAAAATGATATAAACATGATTTTTACGTCCAAACCTATATTTTTGAGTTCTCTTTCATTCAAAATTGGTTTAATGTGATTTCGTTGGGTAGAACTCCATATATACCATTTTTTTCAAAGAGTTTCAGGTTTTGACCACTCTGAGTTGCAGACCTAAAAACCCTAAGTTAGAGTGAGAACCGAGCTTGGGTCGAAACATTAAACTTGTAGAAGACATGTTTATATTACTTTCGACAAAACATGAGTCAAACATATGTAGTCTTGATAGGTCACGAACCATCCCAAATTCACTGTTGAGATTTAGTGACTAACAGAACTCTCTGTCATACCTTTTTCTGAGACCAAAAACCTAAGTTTTTAGTAGTCAAATCCAAAAGTGGTAAACATGAAAAATGTAGCTAATATATTAAACTAAGTATTGAGCATAAATTAGTCCAAAATACCCTCGAATTGTACCCTAAAGATTTTAGGCATTCTCTATTAAAAGTCTATTCTGTATAACATTTTTAGGCTGACTGAACCCTTTTTATAAATTGTCCAAAATCACTAACTTTTTTCAAATAACTTGCCCTACCACAAAACATAAAACTTGTAACGAACTCTTTAAACTAAAATCTCACCAAAAATTAGACCTATAGTCCTTCAATTGATTTTCCAAAACCGTGGCCAATAGAGGTCCAAATTTTGTGTTTTTCTCTGTAAAATGCTGAACGGTTTTCACTTAAGTAAAATAAATGACCCATTTTTCCTAAGATCTGACCTTAGTGTTAAACATGAAAGTTTAAAATTTTTTTTTGTCTAATTGGTGTTCAAATTTTAGAAATTAAATATATGTCTAGGTACTTTAAAATTTTTTTCTAATTGATGTTCAAATTTTAGAAATTAAATATATGTCTAGGTACTTTAAAATACTGTCGCAACTTTAAAATTAACAATTAAACATTTACCTAAATTTGGCTAAGTGTACAAATGGCATGTTACTTTATGAAACTTGAATCTATAGACTTTATATGAACTTGGTGAATAATTGGTGTATGAAAATGATGATTTTGATGAAATGAACCTATGCCGATTGCTCGATCCTATGTCACGTAAGTCATGATTTATGCTTCGCATGCTTGTACTCTATGCATTAGTAGATTGTACCATACCATACTTATATGCCATGTTATAATTAATTGCACATGAAAAATATATTGCACATCATGAGCATTCATATAATGCATCTTGGGTTATCGAAGTCCCTTTCGTATCTTTCATTGGGTGTTGGGTTATATGAAAATTGTTCTTTCTGTGGCTTTAGATCTAGGACGTCCCTGATTGCCATATTTGAAAATGAAATAGGAGATTACTTATTTTAAAAGGGGGGATTATGCACCATGGGTTTGTCACTAGCTTTAATTAGACTTTAGGTTGACACTTAACGAGCATACTGGTCCTTAAGGTGGGATTAGTTAGCTTGGAATAAGGCTGGATAAAATTGGATAAAGGTCAGTCCCCACGCCGTTGCCATTGCGTAAAGGCTAAGGCATGTACCCAAGGTGAGGGTTTACCTTTCGCAACAAGGCGAGGATAGGTTCAGTGATCAATGTACCATTAAGTCTACTCTGTAATTCCCGACGTGGAATTCATGATATCATTTTAGATGTATGTCGGGTTGGGCAACTACATTGCATTCATCTGCATTACACTCTCGCATAATTTCTCTTATATATGCTTGTCCTGTTGAAATGATAAATTATCCGTCTCTTTGGCCTTAAAATTGTATCGGGTATTATACGATATGTATTATAGGATATCTTGTTTTGAGCTTTTTAGACGATTTAGGAAATTTGTTTTTGGGCTCCGGCTCATAGCATTCGTGCCACAGGTGAAGAAGAAGAACAGTTTGAGGAAGGAGTGTTCATAGGAGCAGAAGACATCGAGGAGCAGGGAGAGTGGCAGGAGCCAGTCGACCCCAATAACATCGCTTGAAGATGTTAAATTCTATCTTTTGATTTTTGTTTAGTTTTTCTATGAACGTATTGTAACTTTTGTTAAATTCTCTGGAAGACTGTAATCGTTAAGTATTTTGAACAAATTTTGAACATTTATTGATGTAGTAATTATCGTATGTAATTATGAATGCATGACTATAATATCTCCCTTATGTATAGTTACGTATGTCCTAACGTGCCCGGAGGACAGAGTGTCACAAGGTTGGTTCACCTCAATTGGGAGAGCCTAGAATAACTTAAGCTTAAATTTGGATTAGAAAATAAAAGTGGTTGCATCGCTTTCATCTGCATCACATATTTGCACAATTGTTCTTATATGTGCTTACCCTGTTGAAAACGTTTAAATTACCTAACTCTTTGACCTTAAATTTGTATTGGGTATTATACGATATGTATTGTAGAATATTTTGTTGGACGTTTGTTAGACGGTTTAAAAAATTCATTTCTAGGCTCTGGCTCAAGGCATTCGGTCCATAGGTGAGGAAGAAGGACTATTTGAGGAGGTTGCACCCGCTGAAGAAGAAGGCTTCGAGAAACAGGGTGAGTGGCAGGAGCCAGCATACCCCGACAACGCGAATTGAAGAATTTGAATTTCCTCCTTTTTATGTTCTTTTGTTAAGCTTTCCCATGAGCATATTGTAATTTTGTTAAATTCTCTGAAAAACTGTAATTGTTATGTAATCTGAACAAGTTCTGAACCTTTAACGATGTAGTACTTACCATATGTAACTATGAATGCATGGCTAGTATATCTCCCTTAATTATAATTATGTATATCCCGACGTGCCCAATAGACGGGGCATCACAGGTTTGCTTAAAACCAAGTTCGTTAAAGACAAAGTTTGTGATGCTTGTCAATTTGTTAAGCAAGCCAAAACTAGTTTAAAAAAGAAAATTTTTTTCTACATGTAGACCATTACAATTACTTCATCTTGATTTATTCGGTAATATTTCAAGTTCAAATATTGGTGGAAAATATTACGCATTTGTCATAGTTGATGACTTTTCAAGATTCACTTGGGTATTATTTCTTGCATCTAAAGATGAAGTATGCCGTGTTTTTGCTAAACTTCGTAGAAAGATTAAATGTGAGACCCAAACTCGTCTCTTTTTGAGATATTTATATATGTTGATGTATCTCTTTCGTGCATGGTTTATGTTTCCAGTTGTAGAACTGCATGTTTTGTATATGTGTTACACATGTTATGCATGTGGGGGGTTAGGCTGGGTTGCCTTCTTCAGTTTTTCTCCCAGCGTTAATCGCTCAAGTGGTGGGTAGCCCGTTTGAGCGGGCTGGTGGCAGAGTGTTGCGCTGAGAGGTAACTGCTCGAGCAGTGCTTGGGCACTCGAGCGGTGGTGTGGCAGGGCCTATGTCGGCAAGGGGTCCACTCGAGTGGTGTAGACCGCGCTCGAGCGGTGGGTCTTGGGCGTGAATTTCTATAAAGAGAACAAAATATCCTTTTGAGATCCAAAATATCTTTTTCAAGTAAATCTCTTTCTCTCCACCTTTTCTCTACCTTCTCTCTAGCTTTCGGGAGAGCCCGGGCATATTTTTTCGCGGTCGGATAGTAGATCCTTATTGTCGGCGACGCGGGCTTCATATCCTTCCGAACGGATTCTCATTCCGACGGGGTTGGATTTTGAGGCGTCAAGCTTTTAGCTCTTTGAGGTAAGACTCTAGACCCTACTGCTGTTAAAGGGTGTTGTATGTACTTATACGTGCTTTCACCGGGTAAAAATGCATTAAATGCTGTTTTCATGTTTTAAACCTTGGTTTATGGGTAAAAGTGGGTATAACGCCTTTTCTCAATTTTATGCATGATCCGAATGTGTTGAGATCCGTGGTTTTCAAAAGGAGATTTGAAAATGAGGTGCTGGTGGATTTTATGAAAACGTGCTGTTGAAGGTTTGGAGCTAACCCTTGGGGTTGAGTCTCAGCTTTTATAACGTTTTGTGGAAATAGTTTTAAATCTCCATGTTGATGGATTGGATCTCTTCTATACATGTGTTGTATAAATTATTTTGCAATTTTTGTAGTTGAGCTACGGTTGGGTTTTTAAATGTTTCCATGGATGTACCGTGACAATGTGTGGTTTTGAGTTAGGCCTCTATTGCTCATTGGTGGAAGTCCAAAAACGTGCGCAGAGTGGGTTCGCTACGGTCCCTTGGGTTAATCCCCGTAAACATGGTTTGGTTATGCTTCGTCCATCGATCGTGGAAATCCATGAAGAAGCCTGTTCTTTGGATGCTTCCTCTGTCACGCTCCAAAACCTGGGGACACGTGAAAATCCACCAAACACCAGTTTTATAAAAAAAAAATACAAGTTTTCATACATTTAAATCAGCCTATTGAAACCAATGAAATACACAACAAAAAGATCTCTCATAAATAAATAACATACAGATCCAGCATGCAAACGATATATCGCCTTATGGCGTACAAAACCTGCCTTCAGGAACAGGCAAACAAAAAAGGGAAAACTATAAAAGTCTTCCGCCACCGTGGGCATCACCAGAGCTACTCCTCATGCATATCATCACCTGAAAAAGGTTTTACAAAAAATCCCACACGTGAGACGAAGCCCAATAGAAACAGACTGTAAAACTATAAAGTAGGAAATATGCAATCATATAGGATGGGAGCTAAACTCAACCACCCAACCCAAAATGATTTTTCACAATCCCCAAGTTTTCTCATCAGACTACACAAGTCTCCCAAAATGGTTTTATTTCATAAAACCGATGTTTCAGCCTTCAAACTAGGTATTGCAACAAATGCAAATAAATCACTGCAGTTAAGCAAAAATAGCAATCAAAACATTGTTCCCTCACGGAATATACCATCGCGGAAAAGATAAATATGATCCTATGTACCGACTCTATCACAAGGGGACAGAGGTAGCAGCTATAGACCCTTGTCCAGTATCTAATCCCCATACATCATGGGACCGATTAGATACACATAAGTTCTATACGGAGCACCACGACATAACCACTCAATGTACGGGCTATGACCCCGAGGGAGCTGAGCACCCATTCGTCTCAATTTACGAGAACTAACCCGAAGGACCTGAGTACCTACTCTGCGCACGTTTTTGGACTTTCACCGAGGACAACTCGTGCCACATCCACGTCATCCCGGTACATCTAAATACTCATCCAAAAAATGAACCGTAGCTTAACTACAAAAACATTTCACAAATATACATTATACATGTATATACAGATCCATCCATCAACATGGAGATCATCAAAACCTTTCCAAAAAGTTTTCCAGAAAAATAGTTATACAAGATGTGTATAAACAAGAGATCTATTTCACGAACCATGGAGATCAAACAAAACATTTTAAAAATATTTTTCCCGTTTTCACAAAATATTTCCAAAACCTGAGACTCAACGCCAAGGGTTAGTTCCAAACCTCCAAAACACAAAGTGTTGAGATTTTATCAAAATTCACTATTTTCAAGAATATACTTTGAAAACCATAGATATCCACAATTCCAAAATCATGCAATAAACCAAGAAAAGTGTAAAGCATGCTTTTTATTCGAAACAAAGTTTAAACGCAAAACATGATATATGAGCATTTTAACCAGTGAAAAGCGTACAACTGAATGCAGCATAATTGGGCAACCGCCACTATCACGTCCCGACATTTGGTCCACACGAAACACCGACAAACAAACTCCCCAAGAACAAGAGACTTGATCAAAAGGGCTCACAAGGATGAAGAACAACCTTTCCCAAACCTTTGGCCCAAAACGGATGAAAAACGGTTTGGAAATCTTGACACACCTTCGCTCTTTTGATCATAACTTTTTCTACAAAAAAAATTTTAAGGTAAGAGAGGTGCCATTGGAACGCATACTTTCGGGGCTTTAATTTGAGTACAAGAACGACCCAATTCTGAATCTGGATGAGGGCAATAATATCAAAACAAAATGGCATTGCACAGCTAGTCCGCTCGAGCGGACATCGGGCGCTCAAGCGAGCTACCACCCGAGAAGAACCCAAAAAATCTGTTCTTGGTGTTCTAAGCCTCCAAACCCTCAAACACCCATTAACTATCATCTCAACCATAAATTAAAGCCTCCAAACACCTTTTAAACACCCTCAAATATACCCAAACCCGAAACTACCATAGATCCTCGAAAGGAACATTTCAAAATCTGTTTTCATCCAATCGAAATCAACACAAATGCCTTTTTAAACCAAAACCCAATTTAACGAAACATACATCGGTTGTCCATGCATTTTTAACCAGTCAAAATACTTTTAATTACACATAGTACCCTTATACAACAATAGAATTTGAGATCCTACCTCGTTAGAGCAAAAACCTGATGCCTTGATCTACGGGCAAATTCGAGCGTCGTTAAAATCAATTTCTGTCTAGATAGATGTGTATAACACGATGCCGATACTAAAGATCTGCTGTCTGATCATCAAAAATTGAACCCCGGGCCCCCGAGAAGTTCGAGAGAAGGCAGAGAGAAAAAAGAATAAATTTAGGAGTTAAGTTTTGAAAGTATCTCTTGAAAATATCTAACTCTAGATATTTATAGGCCTCCAAAATATCTTTTTTTTTTTAATTTTTGAAATTCGCACCATAACTTCCCGCAGCCCCTGGGACCAACCCCGCAAAATCTCTAGACCCGAACATGCGTCAAAACCACATTTTTCTAGAATCTCGCGCTAGGCCTCCACCGCTCGAGCGCTCAAGCACCGCTCGAGCGAACCCTTACCGATATACCACTCTACCACCCCAACGCTCGAGCGCCCAAGCACCGCTCGAGCGGTCATCACACAGAACCGCTCTCTGGCACCACCCCGCTCGAGCGCACACCCACCGCTCGAGTGGTCATCGTTGGGAGAAAAACTTAACCAAGGAAGCAGACCAATCTTTAATCCGTACTCCCGTGAACACTTAGACCATTTCCAAAAATGAAACGGGTCAGGGTCTCACAACTCTCCCCCTCTTAAAGGAATTTCATCCCCAAAATTCTACACTGCAACCACACTGCAACTCAAGCCAAACACTGTCCCGCAACTATCAATAATCTCTCGGCACAACAGTAGAAATGCCCCAGCAACTGAAATCCCAAACCTGTCGTCACACAAGGAAAACACGACGTGAAGAATCGATCTCCATATAGACTGCTCGCACGGGTAGGTTCCACTGATACTACTGTCATCCAGGAAACATCCATAAATATTGGATTAAGATCTAACTCGTGCTGCCAAACCCCAACACAGAACTCTCGCCGAACTCAAACCACTCCAGCGACAAATGCATCATACGAGACCAATCCACCATGGTACTTGATCTCAGACATGCTATATGCTCAAACACAGAGACTGTCACCCTCGTCCTCATTGCTATATACTGGCTCAATCACACCTCACAATACACACCAAGGACTATCTCCACAAGTCTGAACACACGACGTCAAACTCTGACATCGGTCACAAGAAGTCATATATTCTACACAAACTTTTCTGAAGTTCTGACGATCACCGACTTTGATACCACATCGCTACTATGTTGATGCTAACAACGCCATCACATAGCTGACACATCATTGTCCCAGACGAGGTCCAACGCCATCAAAAATTGACTTGGCATCACAGCCACAAGGTCACCTGACTCCAGCGAGTCACCTAACTCCAGCGAGTCACTCGACCAACACGTCCCCAGATAGAATATCTCATAGGTATCCGACAACCTATATCAACCAAATCACAACTCCCGTGCAACAGCACGTCACTGCACATTACTGCACAATTTAACATCTCGCTATCCAATCACTGATATCAAGACTACAAATCAACCGCAAATCAAACAGGATTACCGTCGTCCGACAAAGAAAATACGAAGGCGGTCATCTGATAAGGCAAACATGATGATCATCATCCAACATCAATCCCATCGTAGAAGACATACATCAACCCCTTAAGTCCCCACACTCATTTGTCGGGTAACCAACCCAGACTTGCCTCTTACACTTAGCAAATCCCTCGTATACAGAACTCATCACGGTCCTTTCATTCCCAACCAAGCAATGGCGTCGATTTGAACAACCTATGCCAACCAAGGCTTCCCCAACATCATACTCTCGGAACCACCATCTATACAAACAACTGTTATGCCAAAGCACAACACTTACCACAGTCGATAGCCACTCCTTAACTCCAAGAACTCTACACAATTCCAAGTCCTCAAACAGAGCAAAAGGTTAGACTCACGAAAGTCAACTAGAAACTTACTTGTGAATATCCCAACTGGTCTGTGCTGACAAAATTCCCACTGAGCCAAAAGCAATAATGCAACCGTACCCACATAATCCAGAACAAACTGCACACAACAGTTAAGGATTCTCTGCCGATCACTGCAAAGAACTCTGCATCTCTACATCAACTCCCCAAGCATTCTCGTCTACCAACGTAACCTCATAAGGAACACAACGCAACTGGTTCAACCATCCATTAAAACCACGAAGGATTAGTCCAACAATCACCCAATCCTGGTGATACACGTCTCTGAGTCACAACTCTAAGGGTCACAACACGGATACAAATCCACTGAGATTCCACAGTCTCAGGACACAACCAAAACCTGAACCAATCAAAACCCGACATCTCTGTCCACCCGAGATGAAACAACTCGCAAAAACATGCACCAGATAATCGTCTATAAGACAATCATCTACAAGAACTCTCTCTCTCCTTCCATCCAAAGGAAAGAAAAGGGCCAACAAGAAACCACGACCCAACCTCAGCATACTGCCGGTGTACTCCTAGTACTCCTCAACACTTAGCCTCTAAAGAACTCTAAAGGTCCTACCTCGAGGCCACATCGACTACAGTCACACAACTGCTGTCAATTACGATCACAATACTCATATCATCAGCTACACCAAACTCTTAACGCTCAGACCTTATTCACACACATGAATACCATCCATCCGCATACCTGGTACAACTCATACCATTGTGCCCAAAACATCACTACAGAAGGTTGCGCTACACCACCTAACTCCTGCTAAGCACACCAAGATCACATCACGATCTCAAATCTGTTGTCCAAGGCACAGCTCCAAATAAAGGGGAACCCAATCCAGAGACCTCTCTTCCAGAGTTACTAATAACTCCCACAACCATGCCGGCATCTTCCGCACTTCTGCACTCAAAGCACACATCAAACACAGGCATCGTAGCTTACAATTCCTCGCCTATCACCCCAGACCAGTCAAACCACAAGGTCCACTACTGAACCCCATCACTCCACACTTCGTTCCCATGGGCGAATAACATACCTACCTTTGAACCTAATGTGGATGGAACACAAACAACTTTTGGGGCATATCACACTCGAGATACATCGTCTTAACACTAACCAACCACGTGCACTTGGCACGATTCTTAAACACGATCTCCTAATCACTAGGATATCGACCAAACCACGAAACCTGCATTTCCATAGGCATCTCACGAAATTGATACTCATCGCAGGAATCCTTACGCATTCCTAATCCCATGCTCTTCCCAACATATCTACGGAACTAAATTCTCAAACCTCGAAAGGTATACAACGTCCAAGGTTATCAAAACTGCTCGGACTACCCACAACATCCCAACCGATCGATACTCAACCTATACCGTACCTCTGCAACTGATAACAACCGAGTCGCACTTAAGCAAGCCCAAACCATGGTCTCGTCGCCTCTAAGGGTGTACATGTTATAAAGAAAGAAAACATGAAACACGACAACCCAAGGTCAATCTATCATGTTATCTCCAACACATACCACATAATCATCCTACACATAGCTATAAAGATTATGCATACACAACACCGATACCGAGGAGAACCGACAAGAATGATGCGTCGTTTTGGACAACCCACTTAGATTCCTTGCTAGAAATCACGTCCGCGAAATGCGTTTCTAACTTGGCTCCCAAGTTTGTTAATCCAAACACAAAATAAATCAATCCTAAGGTCCAACATCCATACTCACATATACACAACATCAACATGCAACCAAGCACACAAACATCCTCACAAGGTGATGCACCCTCTTCTCATGGCTCATAAGTATTCAAACCCAGAGCTTTGATAGCAAGTTATCACGCCCCAAAACCCAAGGACACGTGAAAATCTACCAAACACCAGTTTTATAAAAAAAAATACAGGTTTTCATACATTTAAATTCACCTGTTGAAACCACTGAAATACCCAACAAAAGGATCTCTTATAAATAAATAACATACAGATCCAACATGCATACGATATATCGCCTTATGGCATACAAAATATGCCTTCAGGAACAGGCAAACCAAAAAGGAAAAACTATAAAAGTCTTCTGCCACCGCGGGCATCACCAGAGCTACTCCTCATGCATATCATCACCTGAAAAAAGTTTTACAAAAAATCCCACCCGTGAGCTGAAGCCCAATAGAAACAGACTATAAAGATGTAAAGCTATAAAGCAGAAAATATACAATCATATAGGGTGGGAGCTAAACTCGACCACCTAACCCAAAATAGTTTTCCACAAACCCCAAGTTTTTCCATCAGACTACACAAGTCTCCCAGAAAAATATTGAACCGTACCTCAAAAATTGAACCGTACCTCAATTACGAAAATATTTCATAAATCTACATTATACATGTGTATACAGATCCATCCATCAACATGGAGATCATCAAAACCTTTCTAAAAAGTTTTCCAAAAAAATAGTTATACAAGACATATATAAACAAGATATCCAATCCATGAACCATGGAGATCAAACAAAATATTTTTAAAATATTTTCCCCATTTTCACAAAACGTTTTCAAAAATCGAGACTCAACCCCAAGGGTTAGCTCCAAACCTCCAAAACACAAAGTGTTGAGATTTTATCAAAAACCACCATTTTTAAGAAAACCCTTTCAAAACCATAGATATCCACGATTCCAATATCATGCAATAAACCAAGAAAAGCGTAAAGCTTTCTTTTTATCCGAAACAAGGTTTAAACGCAAAACATCTTATATAAGCATTTTAACCAGTGAAAAGTGTACAACTGAATGCAGCATAACTGGGCAACCGCCACTATCACGTCCCGACACTTAGGCCACGTGAAACACCCACAAACAAACTCCCCAAGAACAGAAGACTTGATCAAAAGGTCTCACAAGGATGAAAAACAACCTTTCCCAAACATTTGGCCCAAAACGGATGAAAAACGGTTTGGAAATCTTGACACACTTTCACTCTTTTGATCATAACTGTTTCTACAAAAGGTATTTTAAGGTGAGAGAGGTTCCATTGGAAAGAATACTTCTGGGGCTTCAATTTGAGTACAAGGACGACCCAATTCCAAATTCGGATGAGGGCGATAACATCGAAACAAAATGGTCATGCACAGCGAGTCTGCTCGAGCAGACATTGGGCGCTCGAGCGAGCTACCACCCGAGAAGAACCCAGAAAATTTGTTCTTCGTGTTCTAAGCTTCCAAACCCTCAAAACCCCACTAACTATCATCTCAACCACAAATTAAAGCCTCCAAACACCTTTTAAACACTCTCGGATATACCCAAACCCGAAACTACCACAGATCCTCGAAAGGAACATTTCAAAATCTGTTTTCATCCAATCGAAATCAACACAAATGCCTTTTTAAATAGAAACCCGATTTAACAAAACATACATCGGTTGTCCATGCATTTTTAATCGGTTAAAATACCTATAATTGCACATAGTACCCTTATATAGCAGTAGAATCTGAGATCCTACCTCGTTGGGTCAAAAACCTGATGCCTCAATCTACGTGCAAATCTGAGCTTCGTCGAAATCAAATTTTGTCTGGATAGATGTGCATACCATGATGCGATACTAAGGATCTGCTGTCTGATCATCGAAAACTAAACCCCGAGCCTACGAGAAGTTAGAGAGAAGGCAGACCAAAAAAGGAGAAAACTTAGGAGTTATGTTTTGAAAATACCTTTTGAAAATATCTAATTTTGAATATTTATAGGCCTCCAAAATATCTTTTTTTTTTTGAAATTTTAAAATTCGCACCATGACTTCTCGCAGCCCCGGGGACCAACCCCACAAAATCTCTAAACCCAAACATGCGTCAAAATCACATTTTTCTAGAATCTCGAGCGCCCAAGCACCGCTCGAGCGGACCCCTGCCGACATACCACTCTGCCACCCCAACGCTCGAGCGCCCAAGCACCGCTTGAGTGGTCACCACATAGAACCACTCTCTGGCACCACCCCGCTCGAGCGCACCCACCGCTCGAGCGGTCATCGCTGGCAGAAAAACTGAACCAAGGAAGCAGACCAAACTTTAATCCATACTCCCGTGAACACTTAGACCATTTCCAAAAATGAAACGGGTTAGGGTCTCACATCCTCCATCGGTCGTGGCAAACCGTAAAGGAAAGCCGATTTCCCCCGTGAGTGGTGTATGCTGTTGTAACTCCGTATAGAACTTGTCATTATCTAGTAAGCCTTCGGTGGTTCAGGACTAGGCTAATGGACAGAAGTCTATAGTTGTTGCCTTTGTCTATCTAGCAGAGTCGGTAGATAAGATTACATTTTATCCTTCTCCTCGGTTGTGCGACCCGAGTGGAGAATACTGTGTTTTACAGCTTTTCCCTAACTGTGGCATGATATCTGTTAGGATGATATGCATAGTTTCAACGATGAAAATGGTGATTTTCAGATGGAAAACTTGTGATTTTGAGAGAAAAATCTTTTTAGCTTTTGTGGTCGAGCTAGCTCCCACCATATGATTGCATAGCCTGCTTTACAGCTTTACTGTCTATTTTCTATTGGGCTTCGGCTCACGGTGTGAGATTTTGCTGTAAAAATATTTTTAGGTGACCACGTGGAGTTGACCTAGAGGCTTGTGGTGATGGAGAGCTTTCTGTAGTTTTCCTATTTTGGACATGTACTTATACATGTGATGCCTGTTTCTAAAGGCTGATTTTGTACGCCTTGAGGCGATATATTTATTCATGTATGAGATTGCATGTTTAATATTTATGAGAGTTGAACTGTGGGAATTTTTATCCAAATGATGTATATTGTTGAGTTGATGGTTTTTCAACTACAAATCTTATTTTCTCAAACGGTGTTTGGGTGGGCTTTCGCGTGACCCTGGTGTTTGGGGTGTGACATTCAAAATGAAGAGGGTTATTCCATTTTGAACATTTGTAGTGATAGAGGAGAAGAATTAAAAAATAAAGATGTTAAAAATTTTTGTGATCAAAGTGGCATTTCTCATAACTTTTTAGCTCCTCGAACTCCTCAACAAAATGGGGTTGTAGGAAGGAAGAACCGATCTTTACAAGAAATGGCTCAAACTATGTTAAATGAACATAAATTACCTAAGTACTTTTGAGCCGAAGCGGTTAATACTGCTTTTATGTAATGAACCGAGTTTACATTAGGCCTCATTTAAATAAAACTCCTTATGAGCTATGAAATGCAAGAAAGCTCATCATTTTCTACTTTCGTGTTTTTTGTTACAAATGTTTTATATTAAATGATAAAGATGATTTAGGAAAATTTGACTCCAAATCAGATGAAGGCATTTTTCTTGGATATGCCATAAATAGTAAGGCATATAGAGTATATAATAAGAGAACCATGACATTGGTTGAATTTATTCATGTTACTTTTGATGAGGCTAACTCTTTTTCTTCCAAGCTTCCAAATCATAATGATATAGAAATTAGAAAAAAAAGTGGAGGGCTTGCAAATCAAAGAAGATAAAGGAAAAAGCCTCGAAGATAATAATCCTTTAAACAACCATGCTAAAAATGAAGAGGACCAAGAAGCCTTGCCAAAGGAATGACGATAGTGAAATGCCACCCTATGGATCAAATCCTTGGTGAACCTTCACGTGGGGTAACCACTCTATCCTCTTTTAAAAATATTTGTAATAACTTTGCATTTCTATCTTAAGAAGAACCTAAAAATATAAATGACGCTTTAGATAATGAATCTTGGACTATAGCCATGCAAAAAGAATTAAATCAATTTGAAAGAAATAAAATTTGAAATTTAGTTCCTAGACCTAAAGACCACACTGTAATTGGAACCAAATGGGTAAATAGGAACAAAAAGGATTAAAATAGAATTGTTGCCCGAAATAAAGATAGATTAGTGGCATAAGTTTTCAATCAAGAGGAAGGTATCGATCTCGATGAGACCTATTCACTAGTAGCTACAATGGAAGCTATCCGCATGTTGCTAGCATATGCCTCTTATAAAAATTTTGAACTTTTTAAAATGGATGTAAAAAGTGCATTTTTAAATGAATTTATAAATAAAAAAGTTTATGTGAAACAACCACCGGGTTTTGATAACTATCTTCATCCAAATTATAATTTTAAATTATCAAAAGCTTTATATGGTCTAAAACAAGTTCCTAGAGCTTGGTGTGAAAGACTTGGTGGCTTTTTATTAAAAATTGATTTTACAAGAGGAATAGTTGACACGACACACTTTATCAAAACAAAAAATAATGACATGCTCATAGTTCAAATATATGTCGATGATATCATTTTCGGTGCTACTAATGAAAATTTGTGCAAGGATTTTTTAATTTGTATACAAAAGGAATTTGAGATGAAGATGATGAGCGAGCTCACATTTTTCCTCAGGCTTCAAATCAAACAAGCCAAGAATGGGACTTTTGTGAACCAATCAAAGTATGTAAAGGACTTACTCAAGAGATTCAACATAGAAGAAGGAAAATCCTTTAGAACACCCATGAGCCCCTCAACCAGGCTTGACAGAGATGAGCAAGGACAACCGGTAGACACTAAGCTCTACCCAGGCATGATTGGTAGTTTACTATATTTAACCGCAAGTAGACCCGATATAATATTTAGTGTGTATATGCATGCTCGGTTTCAAGCATCACCTAAAGAATCTCATCTAATCGCAATAAAATGAATTTTAAGATACTTGATTGGCACCATAGATATAAGCTTATGGTATCCAAGATTTACTTCTTTTGAAATGATAAGTTACTCAAACGCGGACTTTGGCAAGTGCCAAATTGACCGTAAAAGCACGAGTGGAACTTTCCATTTCTTAGGAAGGTCTCTTGTTTAATGGTTTTTCGAGAAACAAAATTTTGTAGCCTTATCCATCATCGAAGCAGAATATGTAGCCGCAGGAAGCTGTTGTGCTCAAGTGTTGTACATGAAACAACAACTTAAAGATTATAAATTAAATTATGATTTTGTGTCAATAAAATGTGACAGCACAGGTGCAATCAATATATCTAAAAATCTTATATTGCATTCACGAACAAAACATATAGAGATAAGACACCACTTTATTCGCGATCATGTGCAAAAAGTTGACATTTCTCGAGAATTTGTATGGACTAGTGAACAATGGGTCAATATCTTTACAAAACCTCTTAATGAAGATAGATTCATCTTAATATGATGAGAAATAGGCTTATTACATGTTCGGGATGTGGTGTGAAAAACAAGGTTTAATCATCATTAAAACCAAAGGAATACTTTTCACAGCACTTCAGTCAACCAAACCACTATCTTCAGTCGACTGAATTGACTCTGGTCCAAATTCGTGAAATTCTCTAGCACTTCAGTCGACTAAGTTCCCCACTTCAGTCTACTGAACCCTCGAGATTTAATAACCCTAGGTCGACCGAACCACATTTCATTTCAATTTTTTTTCCTCTCATACGGGTGTGCTCCAAATTTCTTCTTCCAACTAGGTTATACCTCTTCAAAACCTCTCCTCCTTGACTCAAATTACTTCCATCTTCTCATTAAACCTCTCAATTATAAAATGTCTCCTAGAACTAAAGGAGGAAAAGGGAAAACTAACGCGAGAGAGGACATAATGGAGGAGAGTGATCAATGGTTCTCTACGGGACGAGTCGAAACTCTCTATAAAACTCATCTTCGGTCCCTTGAACCCATCTTTGGTAAGTTTTTGCACATGGGCTTCATGGATCTTTATTTTCCAAATGTTTGTCGACTCCTAGCTAGGGTTGGATGGGGTCCTTATTTATTTTATCAACCTAAAGCTGTTTTTCCTCAACACACTCGTCTCTTTTATGCAAATTGTCATGCCCCGAACCCCAGGGACCCATGAACCAACCCCAAACTGTTCCTCCTAAGGATCATCATCTACGACTTTCATTCACCATAGAATTTAAGTTCTGATTAAAAAAAAATTTCTTTAAACAACCATATTCTCGCACATATCAAATTTAAAACAGATGCTTGAAATCTCAAGAGTTTAATTACAACAATAATATCTTTAATTACAATCCTCCATCGTGGTTTATATACGATCATAATGCAAAATACAAATAAACACTAGATCTTCCTTCTAGTATTCCCCAAAGCATCCCTTGCCTTGGTATCATCCTTGGTCTTCAAAACCTGAAATAGTTTGGTAAACATACATGAGCCGAAGCTCATAGAATATAGATTAACTCAGATGTAATGCATGATTTTTGAGGTGTAACGGGTATGACCGAAGTAAAATGAAAATTTTTATCAATTCATTATTCCTTCACACGCACACACCCACACACGCTAATTTGTTTCCATTTATCCTTTTATATTATCCATATTATCATCCCATTATCTGATTTCTCCCAAAAATTGTGCCACAATTTCATTACCCAATTTATCACAAAACCATATCACATCTAATGAACCAGTGTTTGGTGCAGCTTATTGAAATCCCTCCCTTTAAATTCCCAATAGGCTATGCGAAGCCATTGGGTAATACATAGCCCTATAACTCACCACGACACAACACCACATTTCGGAGGCTAACCCGTGGGCATGTGGTCCCCATCTTGCGCAAGTTTTCAGTCTTTTACCGCCAAGCCTCTAGGCTAACTTAATCCACATCAATCCATACGGTTCATTAGTCATTCAAAAACTTCATTTTCACAATCTAGGAGTCCAACCCATAACTAGTTCCTCTCCCCAAATATTTTCACATATGACCTCTTTTCAAATTTCAAGTTTCAAACTTCCCATTTCATTTCCAATCAAGTTCTATTTTAGTATTCAATCCTTTCTTTCAATTCAAATGCAAATCATAAATTTCAACAAACAATGTCTCATAAATCACATTTTTCTTATCAACTTCACGAAGTGCCAGCGCATAATTAACTCACGCATGACCATATCATTTGGAACAAAACGGAATGCACCCATTGTAGGTAGATGTATATATGTATATGTAAGTTAGAAACTCAAGTTCTCTTCGAAATTCTTAGCAATGCCAAAAGATGACTATGTCGTACCACAACCTTCAGATACCCGATACCCATTTTTGTTTTCAAAACCTTCGTTATGTGTCGAAAACCCACTTTATCGCAAAAACCTAACTAATCGGTACAATACATGCATCCCAACCCAAGTATATTGAAATAAGTGTATCCATAGCCCAAAGGATAAGAAGTTTAATGAAAAGGTCCAATATTTATGAAAATAACTATTTTCAAGACATTTGGTCAAAAACGGGTGAGAAATGATTAAGAAAAACTTGACATATCCTCACTATTTTAACCATGACTTTTTCTACAAAATGAATTTTCTTGTGGGAGTAGTCTTGTTGGAAAGAGGACTTCTGGAGCTTCGATTTGAGTAAAAAAATGACCCCATTCGAAGTCCGAATGAGAGAGATATGATCAAAAGAAGTTGTCCCTGCGCAACTAGTCCGCTCGAGCAGACAGGGTTCCGCTTGAGCGCGTTGGTGCCCGAGTATAACCCAGATGTTCCCCCGTTTTGAGTTTCTAACTTCAATACCCTTAAACCTTCATCAAACATATTTCAAATCTTAATTTCCACCCCCAAAAAATTGGATTCAAGTCTCATAAACCCTTTTTATGAAATAATATCTCAAAATCGTGGTTTATCATTTGTCAAAAACACAAATCTTTATGAGAACCCAACTCAACACACACATTACTCCATCAACCCTTCAAATCATGCATGAAATCTACTATATTTTACTCATATAACAAATTATCAACTCAAATTGACACAAACATATGAGGGAATCTAAATCCTACCACAAATCGCCCAAAAGCTTGAGATTCTTCCAACTTCTCCCTCCTAGGGTTTTGAGGTTGGGTGTTTTTACCTCCTTGATACTCCATCTCCCACCTCCTTACTTCAAAGCTTGATTTCCATCCTCAGTTGCTCTCGATCTAACTTCAATCCTTCGATTTCCTTGATCGAGGGTTAGGTTTTCATATAGAATTTGGATTTCTCTCACTAGGACTTCGAGAAAATGAAGGAGAGAGGAGAAGAAGAGATGGGGATGCTCTCTCTCTCTCTCTCCCACGTGAGTTATATATACACATATATATATATACCCCTCAATATCTCCAATGTTCGAGAATAATCCAAACATTTTCCAATAACCCGCTCGAGCGAACCCCCACCGGTCGAGAGGTGAGCCCTGAAGCTGAATTTCGCGAATTTTCTTAAGCTTTAACTCAAACCTCCAACTTTGCTCATATTTTAATACTTGAATATTTCCATTAACATGCCCACATCAATATCATTCATCACCATGTACTTCAATTTCACCTTTACATATTATTAACTCCACCGTTAACGAATAAAATTTTATAGTGCCAACACCCAAACTTTATTCGGTCTCTTCTCTTACCGAAAATATGAAGGAACAAAATAAATAGATATTAGGTCCTTAAAACTTTTCCTCCTTTTGGGAATTTCGTCCCTGAAATTCGTCTCAAGTCACGCCAAACCTTCCTTAAATCTTAATATCTATCACTACATTTAGGTAATCGCTCGATCCACATTGCATCTTTCTTAATTTTGTGATCCTGATCGTTCTCCCAAGACGATATGACTCAAAGATATTAACATGCCTCTGTTATTATCAGGCTTAACTTCTGAATACCAATATTTTACAAATATCAGAATCATCTATATTCATTGAATTATACTCATATCGGGCTTGACCAATCTAAAATGGTTCATCATTTAACATGACACCAATTCTTACCCGAAATTAATTGCGAGAGCTAGAGTCAACCACTCCGTTATTAATCACCGACTATTCCTCCATGATCACCATTTCACGTCATAAACACATTCTCGAAGACTAGACAATCTCAACCATAGCATTATGCATCACAGGTCTCACCACTACTAAGATTCTCCCAACTTCGTCGTATTATGGTTTAACTCACTGCTGTACTCCTATGCATACCGAGGACTACTCCTCCAACCCAAACACATGTTGCCAAACTCGGACATTGTTCATAAGGGTTTCACATGTTACCCTAAAATTGCCCATGTCCTTACGGCCAACTAACCACCACAAACTTAAAACTAGATCACTACTTGCACTGCATCACTCCAGTCCTTTAACCAGCTAATTTCATGAACCACTAGAATTGAGTACTTCATATGAATCAAAAGTCCCATAGTTATACACTTACCTATACAAACTGAATCGCATCCTTCGTCATGATGCCATACATGTACTCCTCGATCTTGTAAGTCTACAACGCTGCAAACCATTTAATTACTGGTCTTCCACAATTGTATTACTCCACTCATCCACACTCTCACATACATTTGAGCCTTTCCTTCAAATGATCATACCATTCTTCTCATTTTAAGAATTCAGAGTAATCCAAAGCTCCAAATTGAACACAAACCCAAACTCACAAGAGCTTATTAGAAGCACATCACATGAATATCCCAGCCACAAGATTCCATCAAATTTCCCACATCACCATGAGCCAGAGATACGACCATATCCACAGAACCCAAAACAAGCTGCATACAATGGTTAACGATTCTCAGCTAATCGTTGTCGAAAAGGATTTTATGTTCTCAATACTAACTCCCTTGTCAACAAGAACAAACACTCCTGGCTTACCAACTTGATCTCAAAGGGAACATAACTCCACACACATACATTCACACGGTAGAGTGAGCGAATTTCACCCAAAAAATACACGTGAAACTCTGTCCCCTAATCACCCAAAATAGACTTAGCAAGAAGCAATCAACGACCCAATAGTTGCACCCAACCGTGGTGGAACGGTCCATACACCACGATTATTTGCAAGACAATCGTATCTTGTTCCCAAGAAAGACATGGCCAGCGAGAAATATTAACCCAACCTCAACGTATTTCCAGAACCCATCAACATTTGGTTCCCAACGATATCCAGATCATGATATCCAAATCATCCACTATACTAAGCTCTCAACTCACAGACTTCATTCGCACACACAAGAATACCATTAATCTTCATACCTCGTACAACACATCTCATAGAACTACTAGCTCGTCACCAGTCACACAAAAAAACACTATACCGACATTTCCATCTCTCCAGAACCTTACTTCACAAGATTACACTCCACTAATCTAACTCCTACTAGGCAAATCTCAGCCATGTCACGGCCTTAAGCCCATTGTCCATTCCACTTACGTGGAAAGCACGCAACACCAATCAAAGGAAATCTAATATGGAGACCTTTCATCCAAAGTCACTAATAACTTCCATTATCATGCAATGCTTCCAATACTTCTACTTCCTAGGCACGCATCTATCGTCGACATCTTAATGCACGATTTCTTTCCTGTCACCCCAGGCCATCCAAACCACATGATACAATGTTGAACATTATTACTCTACACTCCGTCCCCATAGATAAACAACATACCTTCTTCAGAACCTATGGTTAAACACAAACAACCTCTAGACATATTACACTCAGGACACACCGTCAACTTGCATTGTCGTAGGAGTCCCAAAAAATTGATTCTCAAACTTCTCACTACATAAACAATTCAATCACTGAACTCCCTTAGGGATCTCACTCTACGAGAACTGAAGCTATCGATATCCCTTACAAATCAAATTACATCTCCAAAAATGTCACCCAAACGCTTAGGTTTACAGGATAAAGCAAACGGGACCTTTAAGAAACCATGGGCAAACAGACTCGCACTTTTACGATCCCAACGTTCAACTCTCACCAAGGAAGAGAAATCACATTGGTCAATCAACCATAAAACATCTCTCCTACTAGAAAAATCATGAGTCAGCTCTAGGCTCTCGCTCCATGTCACTACCTCTTAGGGCCACCAGTACACAGTCGGTTTAAAAGAAGGTTAACTGCTAGTCTTCGTAAAGACATCTAACTACATCGTGCAGACGCAGTCGGTCACCATTCAAAATAAGTGAATCACTCTTCATACCAAATCCTCAAACATAAATATCTTCATAAGCATATTAACTATCGTTCATTCCTTTATATCCCATCAAGGTGTCGCACGCGTCTATAAGATCCTCACCGGTTAATCATCAAGGCTTACCACCACACAAACTCGCATCACTCTAGGATATCCCTTCATAGAATCACATCACGTCCACTCAATTCTCGACAGGTAGGTAACTACCAAATGGGTAGGTAGAAACAATGTCACAGTCTTGAACTCGAGGTTTCGGTACACTCATTAGAAAACACAGAACGTTCAGTCAAAAACACTAATCTCTTACATCATTACATGAGTACTACTGGCACATGGCTATCCGAACATAAAAGCAACCACACGTAATACGAAAAAAATGAACCTCGCCTACCAACTCCATATCAAATGGCACCAACCCATTACTCGCCCCTAAGGGAAAAACAACGCCACCATATTTAGACCTTAAGCCAGATACAAATCGCTGCCACCATCCTTTTAAAGGATCTCCATCCATCCATATGTCGTCCCAAAATGACCAAGTCAGTTACACCAACAATATCTATGATATGCCCCACAAACCTCACACACGTTAGTACCAAACACAAGATATTCCTCACAGGTTCCAAATCTTGAGAACGACAACCCAAGCTACAAACCTCTATTTCATGAAAATTCCCAAATAACCTCAAGCCATCGCTCATGAAATCAGAACCACCTCTGACATACATCTCGTCTTACGTACATGCACATTACTCAACAATCGATCCATCGAAAACATCTTTAATCCACTCACTTATTCCTCATACGCTTTTGACTTCGATCAAGAAACACCACTCAGCACCATATCACTAGGAAAACACAAGGGTCATCAACCTAACCTTTAAAATCACAAGATATCACTATGGCTACCAACAACACCCTTTGGGGTAAGGGGCATTCCCCAAACACTGTCTAAGCCCAAACTTTCTAACACATCTTAGGCCGGAGGTTATTACTCTCCCGTCTACCATGTTCCCGTCCACTGTGCTCCCGTCCATACCCAATCTCGGGGCACATGGCTCATGACATAGCATAGCTCAAGACATAGTACGGCTTATGACGTACATAATCCTCAATGCGCCCAAGGCCATACCTTATATCCAACCACAACTAACAACCTTCAAGGGGTTTCAAACAATCTATCATACTTGTTCGTCAAACTACTGGTAGCGCAACACATAACAAACAACTAACTACAGTCACCCTCGACTCACATGGATACAACACACTCCAAACAGTCGTTGCTCGTCTCTCGAGTTTACACCCATCATAGTTACCAACCACTGGATCACACTTCCACAACCCATATCACCATCCTAATCACAACTCATCCTAGCCCCACAGGCATAACTTCTATAAGAAGGATATCCCAACACCCAACCAGATTAAACTCAACTTAACCTACTGCTGTTAAAGGGTGTTGTATGTAATTATACATGCTTTCACTGGGTAAAAATGCATTAAATGCTATTTTTATGTTTTAAACCTTGGTTTATGGGTAAAAGTGGGTATAACGCCTTTTCTCAATTTTATACATGATCCGAATGTGTTGAGATCCGTGGTTTTCAAAAGGAGATTTGAAAATGAGGTGCTGGTGGATTTTATGAAAACGTGTTGTTGAAGGTTTGGAGCTAACCCTTGAGGTTGAGTCTCAGCTTTTATAACGTTTTGTGGAAATAGTTTTAAATCTCCATGTTGATGGATTGGATCTCTTTTATACATGTGTTGTATAAACTATTTTGCAATTTTTGTAGTTGAGCTACGGTTGGGTTTTTAAATATTTCCATGGATGTACCGTGACAATGTGTGGTTTTGAGTTAGGCCTCTATTGCTCCTTGGTGGAAGTCCAAAAACGTGCGCAGAGTGGGTTCGCTACGGTCCCTTGGGTTAATCCCCGTAAATATGGTTTGGTTATGCTTCGTCCATCGATCGTGAAAATCCGTGAAGAAGCCTGTTCTTTGGATGCTTCCTCTGTCACGCTCCAAAACCTGGGGACACGTGAAAATCCACCAAACACCAGTTTTATAAAAAAAATATAGGTTTTCATACATTTAAATCCGCCTGTTGAAACCAATGAAAAACCCAACAAAAAGATCTCTCATAAATAAATAACATACAGATCCAACATGCATACGATATATCACCTTATGGCGTACAAAACCTGCCTTCAGGAACAGGCAAACCAAAAAGGGAAAACTATAAAAGTCTTCCGCTACCGTGGGCATCACTAGAGCTACTCCTCATGCATATCATCACCTGAAAAAGGTTTTACAGAAAATTCCACCCGTGAGCCGAAGCCCAATAAAAACATACTATAAAGCTATAAAGCAAGAAATATGCAATCATATAGGGTGGGAGCTAAACTCAACCACCTAACCCAAAATGGTTTTCCACAATCCCCAAGTTTTCTCATCAGACTACACAAGTCTCCCAAAACGGTTTTATTTCATAAAACCCATGTTTTTAGCCTTCAAAATAAGTATTGCAACAAATGCAAATAAACCACTGCAGTTAAGCAAAAACAGTAATCAAAACATTGTTCCCTCACGGAATATACCATCGTGAAAAAGATAAATATGATCCTATGTACCGACTCTATCACAAGGGGACAGAGGTAGCAACTATAGACCCCTGTCCAGTATCTAATCCCCATACATCATGGACACCACGACATAACTACTCAATTTACGGGCTATGACCTCGAGGGAGCTGAGCACCCATTCGTCTCAATTTACGAGAACTAACCCGAACGACCTGAGTACCTACTCTGCGCACGTTTCTGGACTTTCACCGAGGACAACTCGTTCCACATCCACGTCATCCCGGTACATCTAGATACTCATCCAAAAATTCAACCGTAGCTTAACTACGAAAATATTTCACCAATATACATTATACATGTATATACAGATCCATCCATCAACATGGAGATCATCAAAACCTTTCTAAAAAGTTTTCCAGAAAAATAGTCATACAAGATGTGTATAAACAAGAGATTCAATCCATGAATCACGAAGATCAAACAAAACATTTTAAAAATATTTTTTCCGTTTTCACAAAACGTTTCCAAAACCTGAGACTCAACCCCAAGGGTTAGCTCCAAACCTCCAAAACACAAAGTGTTGAGATTTTATCAAAAATCACTATTTTCAAGAATATCCTTTGAAAACCATAGATATCCACATTTCCAAAATCATGAAACAAACCAAGAAAAGTGTAAAGCATGCTTTTTATCCGAAACAAGGTTTAAACGCAAAACATGATATATATGAGCATTTTAACCTGTGAAAAGCGTACAACTGAATGCTGCATAATTGGGCAATCGCAACTATCACGTCCTGACACCTGGTCCACACGAAACACCCACAAACAAACTCCCCAAGAACAAGAGACTTGATCAAAAGGGCTCACAAGGATGAAAAACAACCTTTCCCAAACATTTGGCCCAAAACGAATGAAAAACGGTTTGAAAATCTTGACACACCTTCACTCTTTTGATCATAACTTTTTTTACAAAAACAATTTTAAGGTAAGAGAGGTGCCATTGGAAAGCATACTCCCGGGGCTTTAATTTGAGTACAAGAACGACCCAATTTGGAACCTGGATGAGGGCAATTATATCAAAACAAAATGGCCCTGCACAGCCAGTCCGCTCGAGCAGACATCGGGCACTCGAGCGAGCTACCACCCGAGAAGAACCCAAAAAATATGTTCTTGGTATTCTAAGCCTCCAAACCCTCAAACACCCATTAACCATCATCTCAACCACAAATTAAAGCCTCCAAACACCTTTTAAACACCCTCGGATATACCCAAACCCGAAACTACCATAGATCCTCGAAAGGAACATTTCAAAATCTATTTTCATCCAATCGAAATCAAAGCAAACGCCTTTTTAAACCCAAACCCAATTTAATGAAACATACATCGGTTGTCCATGCATTTTTAACCAGTCAAAATACCTATAATTACACATAGTACTCTTATACAACAATAGAATTTGAGATCCTACCTCGTTGGGTCAAAAACCCAATGCCTCGATCTACGTGCAAATTCGAGCTTCGTCAAAATCAATTTCTGTCGGGATAGATGCGTAGACCACGATGTCGATACTAAAGATCTACTGTCTGATTATCAAAAATCGAATCCCGGGCCCCCAAAAAGTTCGAGAGAAGGTAGAGAGAAAAAGGAAGAAACTTATGAGTTAAGTTTTGAAAATATCTCTTGAAAATATCTAACTCCAGATATTTATAGACCTCCAAAATATTTTTTTTTTTTAATATTTAAAATTTGCACCATAACTTCCTGCAGCCCCCGGGACCAACCCCGCAAAATCTCTGGACCCGAACATGCGTCAAAACCACATTTTTCTAGAATCTCATGCCAGGCCTCCACCGCTCGAGCGCTCAAGCACCGCTCAAGCGAATCCCTGCCGACATACCACTCTGCCACCCCACCGCTCGAGCGCCCAAGCACCGCTCTCTGGCACCACCCCGCTCGAGCGCACACCCACCATTCGAGTGGTCATCGCTGGGAGAAAAACTGAACCAAGGAAGCAGACCAATCTTTAATCCGTACTCCCGTGAACACTTAGACCATTTCCAAAAATGAAACGGGTCAGGATCTCACAACTCTCCCCCTCTTAAAGGAATTTTATCCCCGAAATTCTACACTGCAACCACACTACAACTCACGCCAAACACTGTCCCGCAACTATCAGCAATCTCTCAGCACAACAGTAGAAATGCCCCAGCAACTGAAATCCCAAACCTGTAGTCACACAAGGAAAATACGACGTGAAGAATCGATCTCCATATAGACTGCTCGCACGGGTAGGTTCCACTGATACTACTGTCATCCAGGAAACATCCATAAATATTGGATTAAGATCTAACTCGTGCTGCCAAACCCCAACACAGAACTCTCGTCGAACTCAAACCACTTCGGCAACAAATGCATCATACGAGATCAATCCACCATGGTACTTGATCTCAGACATGCTCTATGCTCAAACACAGAGACTATCACTCTCGTCCTCATTGCTACATACTGGCTCAATCACACCTCACAACACACACCAAGAACTATCTCCACAAGTCCGAACACACGACGTCAGACTCTGACATCGGTCACAAGAAGTCATATATTCTACACACAAACTTTTTGCAAGTTCTGACGATCACCGACTTTGATACCACATCGCTACTTTGTTGATGCTAACAACACCATCACATAATTGACACACCATTGTCCCAGACGAG
Organism: Heliamphora exappendiculata; assembly: GCA_034768845.1. Lineage (NCBI taxonomy): Eukaryota > Viridiplantae > Streptophyta > Magnoliopsida > Ericales > Sarraceniaceae > Heliamphora > Heliamphora exappendiculata. Next base: position 10,514,312 of record JAOTRH010000002.1, read on the forward strand.
GTCCAAAGCAACCGAAAATTGACCTGGCATCACAGCCACAAGGTCACCTGACTCCAGCGAGTCACCTGACTCTAGCGAGTCACTCGACCAACACGTCCCCGGAAGAATATCTCATAGGTATCTGACAACCTATATCAACCAAATCATAACTCCCGTGCAATAGCACATCACTGCATATTACTGCACAATTTAATGTCTTGCTATCCAATCACTGATATCAAGACTACAAATCAACCGCAAATCAAACAGGATTACCGTTGTCCGACAAAGAAAACACGATGACGGTCATCCAATAAGGCAAACATGATGATCATCATCCAACATCAATCCCATCGCAGAAGACATACATCAACCCCTTAAGTCCCCAGACTCATCTGTCGGGTAACCAACCCAGACTTGCCTCTTACACTTAGCAAATCCCTCGTATACATAACTCATCACGGTCCTTCAGTTCCCAACCAAGCAATGGCGTCGATTTGAACAGCCTACGCCAACCAAGGCTTCCCCAACATCATACCTCGGAACCACCATCTATACAAACAACTGTTATGCTAAAGCACAACACTTACCACAGTCGATAGCCACTCCTCGACTCCAAGAACTCTACGCAATTCCAAGTCCTCAAACAGAGTAAAAGGTTAGACTCACAAAAGTCTACTAGAAACTTACTTGTGAATATCCCAACTGGACTATGCTGACAAAATTCCCACTCAGCCAAAAGCAATAATGCAATCGTACCCACATAATCCAGAACAAACTGCACACAACAGTTAAGGATTCTCTGCCAATCACTACAAAGAACTCTGCATCTCTACATCAACTCCCCAAGCATTCTCATCTACCAACGTAACCTCACAAGGAACACAACCCAACTGGTTCAACCATCCGTTGAAACCACAAAGGATTAGTCCAACAATCACCCAATCCTGGTGATACACGTCCCTGAGTCACAACTCCAAGGGTCACAACACGGATACAAATCCACTGAGATTCCACAGTCTTAGGACACAACCAAAACCTGAACCAATCAAAACCCGACATCTCTGTCCACCCGAGATGAAACAACTCGCAAACAACACGCACTAGACAATCGTCTATAAGACAATCATCTACAAGAACTCTCTCTCTCCTTCCATCCAAAGGAAAGAAAAGGGCCAACAAGAAACCACGACCCAACCTCAGCATACTGCCGGTGTACTCCTAGTACTCCTCAACACTTAGCCTCTAAAGAACTCTAAAGGTCCTACCTCGAGGCCACATCGACTACAGTCACACAACTGCTGTCAATTACGATCACAATACTCATATCATCAGCTACACCAAACTCTTAACGCTCAGACCTTATTCACACACATGAATACCATCCATCCGCATACCTGGTACAACTCATACCATTGCGCCCAAAACCTCACTACAGAAGGTTGTGCTACACCACCTAACTCCTGCTAAGCGCACCAAGATCACGTCACGGTCTCAAATTCGTTGTCCAAGGCACAGCTCCAAATAAAGGGGAACCCAATCCAGAGACCTCTCTTCCAGAGTTCCTAATAACTCTCACAACCATGCCGGCATCTTCCGAACTTCTGCACTCAAAGCACACATCAAACACAGGCATCGTAACCTACGATTCCTCGCCTATCACCCCAGACCAGTCAAACCACAAGGTCCACTACTGAACCCCATCACTCCACACTTCGTTTCCATGGGCGAATAACATACCTACCTCTGAACCTAATGTGGATGGAACACAAACAACTTCCGGGAATATCACACTCGAGATACATCGTCTCAACACTAACCAACCACATGCACTCGGCACGATTCTTAAACACGATCTCCTAATCACTAGGATATTGACCAAACCACGAAACCTGCATTCCCGTAGGAATCTCACGAAATTGATACTCATTGCAGGAATCCTTACGCGGTCCTAATCCCATGCTCTTCCCAACATATCTATGGAACTAAATTCTCAAACCTTGAAAGGTATACAACGTCCAAGGTCATTAGAACTGCTCGGACTACCCACAATATCCCAACCAATCGACGCTCAACCCGTACCGTACGTCTACAACTGATAACAACCGAGTCGCACATAACCAAGCCCAAACCATGGTCTCGTCGCCTTTAAGGGTGTACATGTTACAAAGAAAGAAAACATGAAACACGATAACCCAAGGTCAATCTATCATGTTATCTCTAACACATACCACATAATCATACTAACGCAGCCATAAAGATTATGCAGACACAACACCGATACCGAGGAGAACCGATAAGAATGACGCGTCGTTTTGGACAACCCACTTAGATTCCTTGCTAGAAATCACGTTCGCAAAACGCGTTTCTAACTTGGCTCCCAAGTTTGTTAATCCAAACACAAGACGAATCAATCCTAAGGTCCAACATCCATACTCACATATACACAACATCAACATGCAACCAAGCACACACACATCCTCACAAGGTGATGCACCCTCTTCTCATGGCTCATAGGTATTCAAATCGAGAGCTCTGATAGTAAGTTGTCACGCCCCAAAACCCAGGGATACGTGAAAATCCACCAAACACTAGTTTTATAAAAAAAATAGGTTTTCATACATTTAAATCCACCTGTTGAAACCACTAAAATACCCAACAAAAGGATCTCTTATAAATAAATAACATACAAATCCAACATGCATACGATATATCGCATTATGGCATACAAAACATGCCTTCAGGAACAATCTGATTTATACAAGATCAGTCGACTGAGGCATAATAGTCAGTCGACTGAAGTGTTTTGCCCAAAACAATTTTTGATGGAAAGGCAGTTTATGTTAGAGGCAAAACTGTCAAGATCATTATTTTTGCAAAAGATTTTCAAAAAAAATTAACTGGACAGAAAAATGCCAAAACGGGCTCAAAATGAAACTTTTGGCGTCGAACGATCAAAATAAAACTTGTACAACCAAAGTTAATTTAGAAAAATATTTTTTTCGATCGATTCTTGAACTACAATTTGATTATAAGTTGAAGCTCCTATCAGATGTCCTACTGTATTTTCTTATGCAATCCTCGAACGTAGTGTGGGCTAGGGACTATCGAGAACTCATACCGGTAGAATCTAGATATATTTAGTTTTGAAAGACATAATTATCATATATCAATAATAAAACTGGTTTAGCCTACCCGCATATACATAGGGTTACAACAGGGACCTGAAAAGTAATTACGAGTAAAACTTCCAATTGAACACAAATACCTACCAGCGGTTTTTGCAATTATGGAAAGACGCGGCGATTTTTGCAATTTCTACAAAATACTAAATCATAGTTCACACCACTAAAGAACTATAATTGCACTCTGACCCATAACATCAAGACCTTTTTACATTAAGCTTCTGTTATTAAATTTTTACTATTTCTCCCACGTTAAAATTTTTGATACCCACCAATTAAATTTAATTATTATAAATTTAATTTAATCGGTATCTTGATGTTCTTTATGTGACAACTCGTAAATAAAAATAATAATAACAATTAATATTTAAAGCGACTTGAAATAAAATTTCAGACAGAACCTTATAATTAAATTTTAAACTGTAATTCAAAAACTTACATCAATTAAAATATCGATAATTAAAAATAAAAATAAAAATATATTATATAGTTAGAAATTTTTTATAAGAATTCTGATTATATGATAATTCATAAAAATACATTAAAAATTTACATCAAAATTTTTAAAATTTTCTAAATTAAAAATTTTACATCAAAAATTTTATGGGGTAGAAATTATTCAAAAATGGGCCACTTATCAGCTTGTATACATGCAAAACGCCACGTGAATCCTTTGCATGTGCAACGCATGGTCTTGATTTACTGTCTTCTTAAATTCTCTATAAAAAGTCCCAACCATTAGTCCATACCGCCGCCTTCTCTCTCCAACGCCAAACACCACCACTACCATAAAACACATAAACACCACCGGCCGCCAGTCACCATCACTTCTATACGACCCTCACCGCACCACAGGACCTCTACAACAGCGCCACCACGCATTTCGGTCACCCCAAACTGCCCCAGAACCACAAACGAAAAAATTATTAGTTTAAAAAAAAAAATAGAAAATTGGTTTCTCCAAGCCAACTTCAGCGACTCGCAACCCCCACCTCAGTATGGTGTTTTTGCCCCTGTAAGTTTAGTTAACACCACCTCATAGCCACCTCCGCGTAGTCACAAACGGCAATTAAAACCGACGCGTGAAATGTCAGAACCAAGATGCCAAAATTTGACATGAAAACCGAGCTTAGCCGCTAACGAAACCGTGCCATCACCATTCTGTTCACATGTGCATTTGTCCCTGTGCGTTTTGCGTAGATGTTTGGATTGCTAAATACAGAGCTTTATTAATTACAAAGCACAAATATTAAGAAAGTTTTATTAACATATTAAGAGGTTTAAATAAATAAAAAAATCAAGCTTTAATATTATAAGTTCTACTTAATTTTAAAAAAGAAATTTATAAAAATCAAGTTTTAAATTAAAAACTTAAGATAAGTTTTTATAGGAAAAATTAAAATATAAAGAACTTTATTAAAATAAGTATTTTGCACAAATTGGATATTTAATCTTCTTTTAAAAGTTGTGATTTTAAATTAATGACTGTTTTTGTAAAGTTTATATGAAATAGTTTAAACTATGAGATTTTTTTAGTCACTTTAAATAAGTTTTTTTGAAAAATGAAGTGAAGTTTTAAAGTTTGAAATTCACGATAAAGTAAACTTTTTTTTATTAAAAGCTTAGATTTTGATACAGTAAAAGAGTAGGAGCTCAAGATAGAATAGGCTAACTTAATTACGGAAATTACAAAAAATTAGTAAGTTGAGGGTCTTGGATAATTAGTTTAACAAGATTTAACAAAACAAGTATTTACCAATTCGCATATCATCCAATTAATTTTTTGTACAGAACAGAGTGCAAGTTACAGGCATTGTGCCTGTAACTTGATAAATACTTGTTTACAGGCATTAATTTTTTGTACAAATTACAGGCATTGTGCGTTAGCAGATTTTCTATAAATAGGTTACAGATATTAAGCCATACATACAATGATATGCTTATAACTATGCTAGAATTACGTAGGGAGCGACTCCACAATTAGTCTTGTTTATAAAAATCTATTAGGACTTAATGCCTGTAATCTATTTATGAAAAATAATATTTTTAACAGAACAGTTTGATGAGATATTTTCATACGATAAAATTGATATTCCATGACAAACCTGTAATTAGGGATAACAATTTTCTCTGCCCCACCCCGACATCGCCCCGTCCTTGCCTCGATTTGTAGGGTTTTTTCCACCCCCGATAACAAACGGAGTGGAGATGGTATTTGCTCTTTCTGTCCTGTTTTTTCCCGCCCTACCCCCGATTACATAAAATAAATATTTTTTAAATATTAATATATGTATAAAATATATATTTTATAAATATAATAAGTT
>JAOTRH010000002.1:10519899-10561803 GCA_034768845.1 Heliamphora exappendiculata
AATCTATTAAAATTGAGTTTTTAATGAGAGATATTTGGATAAAAAAAATTAGTAAGAGAGAAAAATAGAGTATTGAGATTGCTTGGGTTAATTTTAAAATGAAAAGAGAGAAAAGTGACCAGCTAGAGAGAGATGAAAGTTTGGTTTATAGAAGAAAAAAAAAAGTAGTGAGAGAAGTGTTGGTGTGTCTTATATCACGTGTACTTATATAATTAAGAAGTTTAATATGTGTATAATTTTATAATTATATAGTGTTTTATAATTATATAACGATTAGAATTTTAGAGTTTGTCTATGAATAAGAATGTTATAATTCTAGTTTTTGTATGAAAAATTGAAACAAAATGGTAGATATATATAATGGGACGTGAAAAAATACTGAGAGAATCATTATTCTTTAAGCGAAAAAATAAAATTTATTTTAAAGTTTAGGTTGTAGATGTGTTCAGTTTTGAAATATTTATGGTCTTATAATTGTATATTTCTCGTGAACAAAAGCAAATTGTGTTGAATCTCATAAATTGTTCGTGTCGATTATTTATCTATTTTTGCGTGTGAATATTTATTTTTATTTTTTTTAAGAAATTGGTAATTAAATAATCTCATCTCTTAAATAAAAAGATAAATATCAATCAAGTATGATGAGAGTGTTTAGTAAATTTTCTGTTCCTAATTTTTAGTTTTTTTTGTTACTAATTGTAAAAGTAAATTATAATTTTTTTTCAAATGCTCCCAATTTTTATTATAAACTATATATAACTATTTATACACCCTTGTTGTGTTTTGTGATACATAATATCAAGAACGTTGTTATTATTTTTTAGCATAAAATGTAAATATTTAAATAAAATATTATAAAAATTAGTATTTTGAGTTAATTTTTTAAATTTTTAATTTTTAATTTTTAAGTTTTTATAAAGAGTTAGGCTTTTTTTATTTTTTTTGTTTTTTTATATCTTTTTTGGAAGAAAATAAAAAACCAAAGCTACCAATGACCTTAGATGCACATGCATGTTGCAGTCATGATTGAAATGGGACAGGTGTAAGGAGAGGGTGATGTTGATGGTTATGAAAGGGGGATGCGAGGGGGCACATGGGAGGCGTTTGGATCACAATTTTTTTTTCGCTTTTATCTACTGGTTGGTGTCTTTATGTTAATTTGGAGAGGACACCAGAGCTATTATAAGGTGGTGAGATCCACCATCATTAATGATGATGTTCTTCAATTTGTCCTTTTCTATTGATCATAAACAACAACCATGCTGTAACCCATCGTTGAATTTTTTTTTTTTATATTTAGTCTATATGTTTGGACTAAAAAGTTTTGTAATTTTTTTTTGAGTTTTTTTTTGTTTTTTATGATTTTTTTTATATTTTAGTTTAAATTTTTTATTTTTTTTATTTTTTATAATGAGAAAATTTTAAAAAGTATGTTTTTTAGAACTAATTTTTTAAAAAATTTACTAAAAACAAAAAAATTTTAAAAAAAATTAAAAGACTTGCTAAGTTTGTTTTTTTGCATTTTATATAAATTTTTTTTAGATTTTCATTAAATTCTTTTTTATTTTATTCTGATAAGAAAAATTTTTAAAATACACTCATTTGAATTAATACTGCAAAAAAATTCACTAAAACTAAAAAAATTGTATAAAAAAAATTCGTCCAAACACAAGCTTAAAATAATATAACTAAAAATTAATAATCTTTTATTAACAAAAATAAAATAAAATTAGTTTTGATGACTTTAACCCATAATTTTAACAGTTTCGCACATCGAACTTTTTTAAGATTTCAAAGATTATATTTTTAATTTGAAAAAGCGCCAAGCTGGTGTAATCTATCATTTATAAAACGGGGAGGCCTCTTATTTTGAAAAATATTATGTATATTAAAATTTAGACTAACAAATACATTATTAGGGGTGTTTGGCCAACCTTTTCATGATAGTTTTTAGTTTTTTATTATTAATTTTAGTAATAAATTATAATTTTTTTTAAACACTCATAACTTTTACTACAAGTTATAGCAATATCTTTTTTATTTTAGTTACAAATTAATAAATTTACCAAATACTCGTAATTTCTACTACAAATTATCATTTATAAAATATTAATTTTAATAATGCTAAACACACACACACACATTAAGTCCATGCTTGTCTTATGGGATAAGATTAGAATGGTTTAAGTTTTCTACCTCTAATAGTGATAGGATTCAAGATTCATTGCATTGTATACCTATTTCTTTATCCATTATCATGTTTGTTTGTTTATAAAATAGAAATACAATGACTAAGTATAATAACAATCTCAAATTCAAAAGTAGAATTGTTCTAGAACAACTGAGAGGAGAAAGACCAGTACAAATTTTGTGAGACTCGGTTCCTTTTGAATTTTGTAATATATACGTGACGTGTTGTATATTATTTTTTGGCGTTACGTTAATCGAACGTCAATATACTCGTCGTAGGCTTAGCGTTTATCCGAATAAAATTTTATTTTGGCAACTTTAATTTTTCGCCAGTGTTTAAAGTTTTCAATTTTTAACTCTATACGATAGGATTCTATACTATCTTGCTTTAAAAGGATGTTACATATAATTACACGCATTTTTACCGTGTTAAAATGCTATAAACATTGAACTTTGTGTTTAAAGCTTGTTTGGTTGAATAAAAAGCATGTTTATACATTTTTACGATTTATTACAAAGTTGGTGGACATGTGTGTGATTTTCAAATGATGAGTTTTAGAAACCAAAAGAATATATGTATGTGTTGCGAAAACATGATATTTGATATTTGGAGCTAACCCTTGGGGTTGACTTCGGTTAAAATGATTTGATTTGAACGGTGGAAATATTTTTTGAAAATGTTGATTAATCGCCATGATTATATGGATGACGTAATTGTGTTCCCTTTTCATGATTCAATAGATGTACCGTTTCAATGTGTTTAAATTGGGACAAACATTCGTCCTGCAGTGAAAGTCCGTAATAAATTGCATAATTGGGGCAGACACGTACCATGTGGTGAAAGACCGTAAAAAATTACGTAATTAGGGCAGATACTTGTCCAACAATGAAAGACCGTGAAAAATTATTTAATTGGGTTAGGATTTTTCTCTCGATGAAAGACCGTAAAAGAGTGCAAGGTGGATAGGAATCTTCATTGGTTGTGAAAACCTTGTTAGAATATAACGCATTATGTATGATTATTGAATTATTGGATATTATTGGATTATATGAAAATTCATGATTTTAAGGATGAAAACCATTTTGAGACGTGCATAGTCCTGTTATTTATATAATATGTGATTGCACGTTATGCTTTTAATTAATGCTAGCCTATTTTTAATGGGTTCTGGCTCACGTTGTGAGATTTAAAACATTTCAAGTGAAAATGATCACGTAGCTTGATCTTGAGGAGTCCCAGAGGTGGCGAAGGACAAACTCTTGTTTAGTAGTTCAGTCGTTATTACCGATTTTGTTAATGGATCACGTAATGATGTAATATGTTTTAGATTTGAAAGCATATGTTTTGTAAGCCTTAAGGCCATGTTACCGATATATAAATGTTTATATGATGGCGAGAGGAACCATGGGTTGACTATTTTAATTTTCATAGTTGAATGAAATGGTTTACGACGGATTTTTATGCTTTACATTAACTTCTGTGCCTCGAGGAAGGTTTTGAACAATGTTTTAGCATATTTTTGGTTGCTTAGTTAGGCTTTGAATGTTTTCAAAAACTTGGGGAAATGGCTAAGTGCTAGGTGTTTAAAGTTGGGTTTTCAAAAAGAATGGTCCAGAGCTAAATCGCTCGATGGACCGCTCAAGCGGTCAATGTGAACCCTCAGTTATTTTACAGGTCGTAGGAAAAATAGTATGCAGGCAAAAACCACTCGAGCGGTCTTTAGACCGATCGAGTGGTCTGGGTCAAGTATGAAAATTTTGATTGTTTTGTTTTTTAACTTTGGCTCTTGGGGACCTCTATCTTATTCTTTGGGGTTCTTCTTTTACCTAAATTAAACCCTCAAAAGTGCATTTTTTCGAAGTGTTTGAATTTATTTTTGGCTTATGGCTTGGACCCATTTGGGCTTGGGTGGTTTTGGTGGATCTTGGTATCACGAAACGGGTTTTCTTGGGCGATTTACGTGATCCGAATTTTAGAGCATGACAACTTAGTATAAGAGCTCTATGTTCGAATACCTAATAGCCATGGAAAGAGATTGCATCACCCTATAAGGATGGTTGCATGTGCTTAGTTTGTATGTTTTTAAATGTTCTGGATAACATAAGAATGATAATCTGTTATTGCATGAGAATTTTGTGTATTACGTAAGCAAGGAAGTTGGACTTTAGGATTGATTAGTCTTACTTTCGAGTATTTGAATTAACAAACTTGGAAGCCAAGTTAGAAATGCGTTTGGCCGACGTATTTTTTAACAAGGAGTCTAAGTAGGTTACTAAAATTGACTTGTCACTTTTTTCGGAGCTCCTTGGTATGTGGAGCATGTTTGCATAATCTTAAATGGCTAAGTGTTAGCATGATTATGTGACATGTGTTGATAATAACATGATGAGTTAAATCTTATGTTGTTATGTTTTATATTTCTTTCATATAGAAGTTATGGCGATGTGGAGAGGACGAGGTCGTGGTCGAGGTTGTGGTCGAGGTCATGGCCGTGGCCATGGCCATGGCCATGGTTTAGGCCAAGTAAATGTGTCAATCCTTGATGCTGAGGATGCTAATGCTCCCCCAAGACCAGTAGACAGAGTAAAATTGTTATGTGAGATTGTGGGTTCTATCCATCAACTAGCTGAGGCCGCTAGGGGAGGGGCAAGAGTACCCGAGCTGAGGGTGACTACTGCGATGCGTGAATTCCAGCATCTTAACCCTCCTACCTTTGTTGGGGAACCTGATCCCAAGGTGGCCACAAAATGGCTAGAGCTTATAGCTGCGGCGTCGGGTTTCAGAGTTTGATTCAAAAATTAAAAATTAAAGATTTATGTTGAAAACATTTTAACACCTTAAAAATCAAAATAATTTGGAAACTTTTTTTTGTTGAAAAATGGAGTCGCCACTTGATTTTTGGAAAAAATCAAGAAAAAAAATATATGAGCCACTTATCGTTAAAACTTTGAACCAGAGAAAATAAGAGTTCGGGGGCTAAGGTACGAATCGAAAAAGGTGCTAGGCACTTCGTTCGTCCAACCATGAGATTGACCTCTACTAGTCATCATTAGTTCTTTAATTATATTTATCAAATATATGCAAATATAAAAAATGTGAGCAAAGAGAGAACACATGAAATCAAATAAGAAAATAGCATAGCATAGGTATATGGAACACCAAACAAAGCATAAAAAGAAATCTAAAATCCTAAAGAATGCAAAGTCTAATTAAATGATACATGGTGAAAATCGCATGTGATAAGATAGAATTACTAGCACATAACTAATAAATCATAATCATACCAAAACATAACACTGACAATACATGATAAACATAACATGAGTTTAAACAAAAGAAAAATGAAACCTAAGAGTTTCTAAGCCTTAATCATACTAGAAATACACCACGGATTGCATACTGGAAGTCACATATTATCCACAAAATACTAAAACAGTAAAAATAGGCTACTGTAACAGCACAAAGGTTGTGGCTGTAGCATTTGAAGGTTGCGGTCGCAAGATAAAATGGGGCAAAGGTTGCGGGCACAACGATCAATGTCGCTACCGCCAAGATGTGAGTGCTAGAACATTGCGAGCACAACATTGATTATTGCGATTATAAAGAATGTAAGCACTGTTTTATTGAATTTTGATAAACAATGTGTTGGGTGCTAAGATGCGATATGTGGGGGTCAAATATGAGACAGAATCGAAGGAGAAATTAAAACTTATTTTAATCAAAACCACAACTAAGGCATGAAATTTTGATACAAACTAAAATTCTAAAATTAAGTATGCTGACAATATAATTAAAAACAATAAAATTTAATGATTATGATTATTTCAAAAATAAAAATATAATTAATGCATGAACAATTTGATATTAACTAACATTTTAGAATTAGGAATACTGCCAATATGACTAGTGATGACACATTAAAGAATAAGCATGCAAATCATAAATTGAAATACGAAAATTAATCCGACCTCACTACGGGGGTACAAAATGGAGAGAGAAATGCCGGGGAACCAACATAATACCTGAAATATGATGATCCGGATGTGTCATTAAGTCATAGGGTGTGACGATCAGCTATTCAATCCTCAAGAAGTGCTCCAATTCCAATACTTGGGCAGTAGAACAGGCAATAGTACGGGTCACGATGTGAATCGAGAGTATGGCAGAGTGTTGGAGTACTTAAGATTGTACTTTCTCTTTTCAATTCAACAGAGTACCAACGCTTAGAAAATTATCCTCTAAAAATCATACTGAAGGTAAGTATTTATACAAAATTCCACCAAATGAGATGGTGACACGTCCCAAGCTCAAAAGATGCCAAAGAGGTTGCGGTCGCAAGCTCTGAACATTGCCGCCGCAACATTGAAGGTTGCAGTCGCGAGGTTTGTTAGGGTTTCCACAGGTTTCCTGTTGCAGTCGCGACAACGAAGTTTTCGAGTGCAAGGTTCAAAGGTTGTGGGTGCAGTTACTTGGGCCAGTGATCAATTAGATCGCAAGGTTTAAAGGTTGCAGCCTCAAGGTACGAAAGATGTGATTTTGCAGTTCAATTTCACGGAGTACTAGAAGTGAATCATTTTTCGGTGATTGTTTAGAGACTTTGTGCATCATCCAACTCGATTTTCATCATTTGATTCACCCGGATAAGACTAAGATTTGGTGGGATCAAATTGGGGTGTCTACAGTTACCCCTCTTTGACAAAACTTACGCAGCAACGCATGATGCGAGTTATGTCAAAGACTCAGAGACAACATCCATTTGATCGAGCCACCAATCTTAGGCTACAAATACACAAGAAATCACATGATAGTGGTCGCGCCCAAGCTTCCAGTGAGCTGCCTACGTACCCCTTTTGCTAGGGATCAGGCCAAAACGTAGTTCTAGGACAAATGCAAGATACAAAACATGATGTAAATGCTAAACATGATCAACAAATATCCTAAAGGTCAAGTCAAGACCCCAAAGTGCACACACAAACAACAATTTGAAGATCGAGTCAAGATCTAATAACTTAGTTAGGGATAAAATAATCAAAAGAATCGAGTCAATATCCTAAAAGTTATCTTACATAGGAGGGTAACACGAATTAATAGGTCGAGTCAAAATTTAAAAATTCGTGACAAAAATAAGACAAAAATAATTTAAAAAGTCGAGTCAAGACTTCAAAACTATTTTTATCAAAAAAAAATCACAAATTAGTAGGTCAAGTCAAGACCTAAAAAGTTGGGATGAACACGGGATAAACAAAATAATTAAAAAGTCGAGTTAAGATTTTAAAATTATTTTATCGAAGAAAATCACAAATTAATAGGTTGAGTTAAGACCTAAAAATTTAGAACGAACATGGGATAAAAAAATTTTAAAAATGAGTCAAGACTTCAAAATTATTTTTATTGGGAGAAAATCACAAATTAATAGGTTGAATCAAGGCCTTCAAATTCAGAATGGACGCGGGATAAAAATAATTAAAAAGTTGAGTCAAGACTTTAAAAGTATTCTCATTGGGAGAAAATCACAAATTAATAGGTAGAATCAAGACCTAAAAATTCGGGACAAGAATGAAAAAAAAATAATTAAAAAGTCGAGTCAAGACTTTAAAACTATTTTCAAATCCCAAAAATAAGAAAACAAACAAATCATAGGGGCATTAAAAACACATAAAAAGCAATCATGACATAGGTGTCTGGAGAGCAAGGCTTGAAAAACCTAAGTCGCCTTCTGGACTTAGGGTGCTTGAGAAGCAGGGCTTGAGAAACTTAAGACGCCTTCTGGATTTAGGATGCCTAGATCACTAGAGCTTGGGAAACCTAAGGCGCCTTCTGGACTTAGGACCTAGACGCCTTATGGACTAGGGTTTAAAGAAAATCTAAGACTCCTTCTAACTTTGGACCTAGATGCCTTATGAACTAGGATTTGGAAAAAACCTAAGATACCTTTTGGAGTTAGGACTTAGACGCCTTATAGACTAGGATTTGGAGAAAATTTAAGACACCTTTTGGACTTTAGGACCTAGATGCCTTATGAACTAGAGTTTAAAAAAAACTTAAGACACTTTCTGGACTTTGAACCTATACGCCTTATGGACTAAGGTTTGGAGAAAACCTAAGACACCTTCTGGGCTTTGGACCTAGACAACACTTCGCATATAATTACGATTTTAACGAAGTTTTCTTGGTGCACCAAGGCTTAGAAAACCTAAAGGTCATCTCACGAACCTAGGACCTAAACAACGCTTCGCATATGACTAGGGTTTGGAATAGGGTGCCTGACGTACTAGGGCTTGGATCAATGAACCATTACTGAGGGCTGCTACACAACTTTTGAGATCCGTGGGATCATGTTTTCCGCTTTGGCCTTGAAGAGTTATGCCCTACTATAAAGGTGTTCACCGCCATTCTTGATCTCGTCCCATGAAAGTTCATAGAAATACCTTCCATGTTCGTATTTGCGTTTTTGTGGTCTAACTAGCCAGGAGGTTTCTTTTTTTGTCCTTGGGGATTCACTGGACATAGATTTTGCCCTACCGGCGCCCTTGGTAACTTCAGCTTCTAGTTGTGGTGCCATTATGTTCTGTGACGGTCGGGTTAGCATATTATAGTGAACATTGGTGAGCAAATAAGGGTTAAAAAGGATTATGTGCCCCTAGTTTTGACTGATCCTTTGATTGGTCTAGATGCTATCCACCGGGGTGTAACGACGTCTGTTGCCGGTAGTCCTCTGCTCCTCCAAGTAAAACTCAAATATCTCTTTTTTTTGCTCTTCTTTCCTTTTGTCGAATTTTCTTGATTTTTACCGCTCTTCTCTCATTTTGCTGATTCCTCTTGAATTTTATCGATTTTCTCTCTTTTTCCCACTATCTCTCTTTATTTTCTCACATATCTCTCATTTTACTAATTTCTCTCGATTCTTACTTCTTTTCTCTCTTTTCGGATCTAGCTGATAATGACAGTAAATCTTCTACAGAAATTGACTTCAGATGGGCACAACACTGCTGCCTTTGTCTATTATTTTTTTTACTCGATATGCACTACCAAGACAACTTGGAGACAGTATCATTCTTCGCTGACTGGAATAGACATCACTTGGTAGTGTTCTTGGTGGCGGATCTCTTTTATGACATTAACCACTATAGATCACCCAAATGTCTTGTTAATTGGACTGCGACTGTCCACCTTTTACTATCCACACTGGATCATGAGGTAACTTGGTCGAGGTCATATCATATTTTACAATGTACGATGTTGTATGTATTCATCTTCCCTTCAGGCCCCATTTCTGGCGCGGTATCAAAGGCTTGGCCATCTTGTTCACTGACGGAGATGCAGAAGCTGTTCCACACTGAGCTCTTCGAGAAGTACAAGGCGTGGCTAGTTCAAGAAAAAGAGAGCAGAAACAAAGAAGAGGTAGAAGAACAAGTAACAAACAAAAGGAAGATCTGAGAGATCTGTTTTGCTTTTAGAATTTTGTAGCTTTCTTCTTTATTTAGAGTTTGAGACTTACGTGCCCGTCCTTTATTTCCAAAACCTCGTAATCGCAGCTGAAGTAACGAAGATTTCACATTTATCTTAAAAAGATTCCCAATTATTTAAAAAATTTCAATTCTTATAATTAAACAACTTTATTATCAGAACTCAAAGATAAATTTTCATTGATCATTACTCAGATTCAAATATGGTTAAAACAAAAAATGTGGCAGGACTTCTTGAAAGAAGCTGCCTATGTATCCCAAAAAGTGAAATCAAGCCATAACGTAATTTGGGCTCCGTTTACTCTCGGGTATTAACACTCTCCTTTTATGATACTTTAACTTTTGTCAAGATCGCCATTTTGGATTTTTAGCCTTGCGAGCTACTCTAACTTTTTTCTGGACCATCTTTTTTGTTTTTAACTCACCGAGCTTTTCTTTTTATTTTATTTTTCTCTCAATGATAATACTTTTTGAGCTGGTCCAAGTTAATCGGAGTGAAAAATGTGTTACCATCTAAATTCATGATGATTACAGTAGCGCCGGTCATGATAGTCTTGATTAGATATGGCCTAGCCCAATTTAACTTGAACTTTTCCCTTGGATTAAAAACAGGAGTCTTGATTTTCTTAAGAACCAACTCACCTTCTCTTCGGTCATGGGCCTTGACCTTCTTGTTGAACGTTCTGGCTATCCTTATTTGGTATCTTTATATATGAAATAGAGCCTGCATGCTTCTTTTATCAAATAAGAAAAGTCTTCCATCCAATTTCTCTGCCATTTTTCTGTGGGTTGAGCCGCATCTTATACTTCCTGATCCTTTTGAAGAATTTCCACAGCGCTATGATACAACTGTCTTAATCTTTGGACTTAACAATCATATCGTTTGCGTACACCTCGACTTCCGTGTTTATTATATCATGTAATAAGGTAGTGGCAGCCCTTTGATAGGTTGTTCCTGTATTTTTAAAACCAAATGGCATCACATGGTAACAGTAGGTGCCCAATGGTGTAATAAATGTCATATTTTCTCTGTCTTTAGGGTCCATTAGAATATGATTATACCCAGAGAAGCCATCCCTAAGCGATAAAAGAGCGTGCCCCACTGTGCTATCCACCAGGACATCGGCAGTGAGAAGTCGTCCTTTGAGCTAGTCTTGTTGAGATCCTAAAAATTCACGTAAACTCTGATGCGCCCATCCTTCTTCAAGACCGGCACAATGTTGGCCACTCATTTTGGACATTCGATTACCATAAAGAATCCAGCATCGATCTGCTTGGTGAATTCTTATTTGATCTTCAGAGCCCATTCTGGCCATATCCTTATCAATTTCTATTTGACTGGTTTGGTATGGGATACAAAGGGAATGGTAGTGGACAATATTAGGATCAATTTTGGGCATATCCTCGTATAACCATGCAAAAACGTCTTTGAATTCTTTTAATAAAGTTATTAATTATTTACATTTAATTGAAAATAAAGAAGAACCAATTTTGACAATTTGTAGATTAATTTCATTATTCAAATTTATTGACAAAATTTCTTCAATTATTGGTTGGGCACACATTTCTTCTTTTCTTTTTTATTAAAACTTTTAATTCTTTGAAAATATCCCCTTCAAATTCAAAATTATCAGAAAGTGTACAAAATAAATTAAGTAAGGTAGAATAATCAGAACCTTCATTTATTTCATTGATATCAAAGAAAGCATGGATTACAAAATCAAAAGTAAAAGAAGAGGGTGCATAGACAAACGTGCCCTTGGACTCGACATCAAACTGATCAGAATAAAGCAAAAACTTATAAGACTCCGACTCTAACTCGAGACTTAAATCATGCAAATTACAAGAATCTAAAAATCAGCTGTGACATTCAGTGCAGATGGAGGTAGGATGACCTTATAGTCAATGAGATCCTGAATTTAATGGCGAAGTTTCAGACAGTTGTTGGTTGGGTGTCCGTGGCTCTGATGGTATGTGCAATATTGGGTGGGATCGTGTCGTAGTGTAGCGGAAAAAGGTCAGGAGGCGGCATTGGATTAAGAAGCTTTATCAGCCCTTTCTCGACAAGTCGATTCATGGCTGTGATCAAAGAGATATTAAGGAGAGTGAAAACTCTCCTTGGCATTTTCGACTATGACGGTTGGTTGTTTCTAGAAAGAGGTGATGAAGGTAAAGAATTTGGTCGATCCGAATGGGGGTTTCAGAAATTTACCTCGTTAGAGCGAGATGTGGGGTAAGTGGAAAGGGTGGGATGGTTTTGGTTGTTGGATGGGTAAGGACTTCTCGGCTTTTGGCCTGGCTCGGCCTCATCGATATCACCAGACTGGATTGCATCTTCTATCTGAACCCTGGCATCAAACAACTTCTCGAATGTGGAAAACAGATGTGTGATCAGATAACGCTTTAGAAAAGATTAGAGATTCTTGACTAGAATCCTCTATTCCTTTTCTGTTGGTCAGTTTGTCATTTTAGCCACCTTTTCCCTCTACCTGGTTAAAAAGTCCACAAACGACTCTCTGCTTTCTTGACGAGTGATTTTTAGCTCCCGAGTGGTTACATCCAGCTGGACATTATAGTTGTATTAGCTAACAAAAGCTGTGGCAATGTCCTCTCATGTTTTGGGTTTAGCAACATATAGATAAATGAACCATTTCTACGCTGCCTAAGAGAGAGATCGATGAAACAAATACGCCTTCAATTGGTCATCGATTTTCATGGGAGAAAGGGTACCAATGTACATTCTCAAATGAATCCAGAGATCTCCAATTCCATTGAACTTCTCCATGTCCAGCATCTTAAACTTGTCAGGGAGCTTAGCATTCGGGAACAAGCACAAACCACATACACCTAGCATGTACTTCTCCACTTCTTTCGCCTTCCTCAGCACCTTCTCCATTCTCTCAATCTTATTTGCCAGCACGGATTCCTTGGATTGAATAGTATTTTCTTCCTCCACCACAGTCTGATGGGGCACGGAAGGCGGTGCAGCAGCTTGTGGTCCATCATAACCCTGATTATCATCTCAAAAGTTTTCTATGTTCTCGTTTGGATCATCTTGCTGCTCTTTTACCCTTGGCAAGCGAGCCTGTATTGCCAGAATTTAGGCCCGACACTGGTTCGAACCTACATTTGCTGTTCGACCGCCTTTTGTATCTTAGTAATTTCCCTCATCAGGACTGTCGAATTCACTTCATTCTCTGTCTCCTACGACGGTTCTACTGTCTGTTTAGATACTCTGTAAAGTCATCCTGTTACTGATCTATCCCAAACATGCACTAGATGTGATTCTTTCGACTCGATGATCAGTAATCGGAACAAACCTACGACCCGAAGAGGAGAGGAGAAGCAAGCTTCAGAGGCTTCTTGAACAGAACCTCGACAAAGACATCAAAACTTCTAAACACGGCACGAGAAGTTGTGAGCGAATATGGAAGGATGCCCCAGTCGATCCCCAAATCAGCAGAAAACCAAAAAAGACGGCAGGGATATCAAAACCCCAAAAGGTAAGCCCAAAAGCCCAACTAACACTATACAAGAAAAGGCCCCGAGAGAGCAGCTGAACAAAGATTCTAAGAAAAAAACCAGACAGAACTCTGAGAGAAAAACTAATCTAAACCAAACAAGACCCTAAGCCAAAACCCGGACAGGGGATTGGCAAAAAGAGTTAATTGAAACCAAACAAATGATCTAAATCAAAACCCGAGCGGAGCACCAGGAGGAGAACTATCCTAACCCAACAAAGGTTCTAAAGAAAGCTAAAAAACCCACAGAGCCCTGGGGGAAGACAGACTTAAGCAAAATTGAGGGTGCTAAACCGATAGCCCAGGTCAAGCCAAGAGAGAGAGAAAGCTATCTTAAACCAGCAAAAGTTCTAAAGAGAGCTCAGAAACCCGGGCAGAATCCTCGGAGGAAGACAGACCTAAGCAAAACCGAGGATGCTAAACCGACAGTCTAGGAAAAGCCCTGGGAGAGAGAAAGCTATCCTAAACCACCAAAAGGTGCTAAACCAAAATCTCGGGCAAAACCTCAGGAAGAATGTCGATATCCTAATATAAATAAAGGTTAAAACTATGACTCAGGTAGGAACCCAAGAAGGAAACTATCCTAAACTGGACAAAGGTCTAAAGAAAACCCAAGCAGAACCCTGGGAGGGAAACTATCCTAAACTAAATAACCAAGCAAAGGTCTTAAATAGATACAAACAAAACATAGAATTAAACAAAAATATTTAGTTCTACCGGTTACGTACCAAATGGGAGAGTTCTAAGCTACTACATGCAAAAAAAGCCCAATTTGGTCAACATTCTAGGCAGCTTCTCAATAGAGTCAAGAATATGCCTCCCATGCCTGGTGTGGTGTAGGACATGGTCTAACGGTAGGCAATAACTCTTTTGTCACACTTAAAGGAGTGTGCGGCCAGAAGGCTTGTCAGCCTCCCTGACATAGCCCTGAGACGATAAACTGATCGGGGTATTGGGTCGACCAAGTAGGGAGCTGAGAACAATGCAAAATGCATGAGAGAATACAAATGAGAAAGACAAATTAATAATCGATGAAGTTTTCAAGTATAGTTCTCTTATTTGATTTTGTAAACCAATTTCTAATAGAGTCGCCTGAAAATACTGTAGTTTCGGGATTTAGGGTTTGGTTCAAAAATAGAAAATTTAAGATTTATGTTGAAAATGTTTTAACACCTTGAAAATCAAAAGATTTTGAAAACTCTTTTTGTTGAAAAAATAGTCGCCACTTGATTTTTGAGAAAAATTAAGAAAAATAAAAAAATAAATCACTAATCTTTAAAATATTTAACAAGAGAAAACAAGGGTTCACGAGTTAAGGTACGAATCAGGGAAGGTAATAGGCACCCCGTTCGTCCAACCGTGAAGTTTGCCTCTACTAATCACCATTGGTTCTTAAATTAATTTCTCAAATGCATATAAATATAGAAAATGGGGGTAAAGTGAGAACATATGAAATCAAATAAGAAAATAGCATAGTATATGTATATAAAACACCAAACAAAGCATAAAAAGAAATCCTAAGTCCTAAGACATGCACAGTCTAACTAAATAATATATGGTGCAAACCGCATGTGATAAGATAGAATTACTAGTACATAACTAACAAATTATAATCATACTAAAACATAACACTAATAATACATGATAAACATAACATGAGTTTAAACGAAAGAGAAATGAACTATAAAAATTTTTAAGTCTGAATCATACTGAAAATACACCACAAATTGCAGACTGGAGGTCACATATTATCCATAGAATACTAAAACAGCAAAAATGGGCTATTAAAACAGCACAAAGGTTGCGGCTGTAGCATTTTGATGTTGCGATCGCAAGGTAAAATGGGACAAAGGTTGCGGGCGCGAGGATCAATATTACGACCGCGATGTGAGTGCTCGAACATTGTGGGCGCAACATTGATTATTGCGACCGTAAGGAATATAAGCACTGTTTTACTAAGTTTTGGTAAGCAGTGTATAGGGTGCTAACTTACGATCTATGGGGGTCAAATATGAGACAGAATCGAAGGAGAAATTAAAACTTATTATAATCAAAACCACAACTGAGGCATGAAAATTTCAATACAAACTAAAATCCTAGAACTAAGCATGCTAACAATGTAATTAAGAGTAATAAAATCTAATGATTATGATTATTTCAAAAATAAAAATGTAATTAATGCATGAACAATTTGATACAAACTAGCATTTTAGAATTAGACATACTACCAATATGACTAGTGATGGCACATTAAAGAATATGCATGCAAATCATAAATCAAAATACGAAAATTAACCCGACCTCTCCACGAGGGGTAGGAAATGGAGAGAGAAATGCCAAAGATCCAACATAATACCTGAAATACGATGATCCAGGTGTGTCCTTAAGTCATAGGGTGTGACGATCAGCTATCTGGTCCTCGGGAAGTGCTCTAATTTCAGTTCTCGGGCAGTAGGACAGGCAATAGTCTGGGTTGAGGTGTGAATCAGGAATACAGTAGACTGTTGTTGTACTTAAGATTGTACTTTCTCTTTTCAATTCGACAGAGTACCAACGCTCAGAAAATTATCCTTTGAAAATTGTACCAAAGGTACGTATTTATAGAAAATGCCACCCAATGAGTTGGTGACACGTCCCAAGCTCAGAAGATGCCAAAGTGGCTGCGATCGCAAGCTTTGAACATTGCGGTCACAACATTGAAGGTTGCAGCCACGAGGTTTGATAGGATTTTCATAGGTTTCCTATTGTGGTTGCGACAACAAAGTTTGCGGGCGCAAGGTTTAAAGGTTGCGGGTGCCGTTACTTGGGCTAGTGAACAATTAGGTCACAAGGTTTGAAGGTTGTGGCCTCAAGGTTCGAAAGATGTGATCTTGCAGTTCGATTTCATAGAGTACTGGAATTGAATTATTTATCAGCTATCATTTAGAGACTTTGCGCATCATCCCACTCGGTTTTCATCATTAGATTCACTTGGATAAGCCTAAAATTCAGCGGGGTCAAATTGAAATGTCTACAGTGATAAGGATCCTAGATAAGTTACAGATTATCGAGGATGATTTGAGAGTTGCATTTGCCTTTTTTAGCTAAGGGGTGATGCCCATGAGTGGTGAAAGTTTACGAGAACTGTTATGAAGGGTACGTGAGATGCTTTCACGAAGGTATTTCTATAGAAATACTTTTCTGAGTCCTCAAGGGATCTTTATAGTGAAGAGTTCTTTTTCCTCACCTAGGGAGCGGTGGGTGTTGTACAGTATGAGGCAAGGTTTACTAGCTTATCCTTCTTTGCTCAGGATTATATATCTACTGATGAGCTACGCTTGAAGAGGTTTGAAAGGGGTCTGAGGCCCGCGATCAGGGAACGGGTGACAGGATTAAGACTACGTGTCTTCACAGAGCTAATGGAATCGGCAGTCACCATTGAGAATACATTGGCTGAGACTCATAGACCCAAAGAGATCAGGGCACCACAGGATGGAGCAGAGACGCACCATCCTGCGTCAGGCAGGCACCCCTACAAGAAGCAGAGCTCTTTTGGCCCTGGTCCTCATCCTTTTAGGTCACAGTAGAATTTTCTACACCAGCACCCTCGATGGCTTCATTAGGAAGGTCGAAGCGGAGGGAGCTCATCCGTTGTCGATGCAAGCAACCAGGGCATCATGCGATTGATTGTCCACAGAAGAGGCAGTTTCAGAGTGCAGTACATGTTCAGTCCAAAGGGAGAGAGCAACCAATCTGTTTTGGGTGTGGCCAGTCAGAGCAATTTCGTAGGAACTGCTCTCAGGGAGGGAGTGCATAGAGCACGGTGGGTGCACCATTTGTGTAGTCTGCACAAGGACAGTAGACTTACCAGTAGCCAGCAGCTTAGACATCTAGGGTTATAGAAGGAGGTTTTTCAGTTTAGTCAGTGCGACAGCCAACAGTACAGGGCCATAGTGGATAGACTAGGGGACTGTAAGGCCAAGTTTACGCCCTCACAAATCCCAATTCCTCCAATACACCAATTGTGCCTGATGCCGCATCGAGGTACTCTCTTAGTGTACTACTGTTCATAGGTTAGTATTTTTATCGATAAGGGAGCATCACATTCTTTTATCTCATCTACTTTTGCTTCTATTTTGGGGTTGGAGATAGACACATTGGGTAGCACGCTATATGTAGAGAACTCGATCGGTGAGAACGTGGTGTTGGGACGAGTTTGTAGATCCTATGAGTTAGAGGTAGCCGATCGCTGTTTAGAGTTTGATTTCATCATTCTCGACGTGACCATGTTTGATATCATCTTAGGGATGGATTGGCTAATCACATATCGTGCCTATATCAATTGTGATCGACAGAGAGTATCAATTTGTACACCTAGTGGTGATTGTTTTTGTTCCGTGGGTGATCGGGATGATGGTTCAGCGCCCATACCTAGTGTTGTACAAAACTGCAAAAAACTTGGTTTTCTCTTTTTTGCTCTCATGTTGGATGGGACTGTTGGGGTTCAAGGAGAGTTTTCCATGTAGGTTATGACTACCTAAATATCTTTTCTGACGATCTATTCGAGTTGCCACCGAGTCGTGAGATAGAGTTTCTATCGATCTTGTTATGGAAGTCACTCCTAGTTTAATGCCATTTTATCATTTTGCACTAGCGGAGTTGCGAAAGCTTAAGGTACAATTTCAAGAGTTGCTAGATAAGGGGTTTGCACGCCTGAGTACGTCGCCGTGAGAAGCTCCGGCCTTGTTTTCTAAAAAGAAGGACGAGTCCTTGAGGTTGTGTATTAATTATCGAATGCTGAATCAAGTAACGGTGAAAAACAAGTATCCTATGCTGAGGATTGATGATTTGTTTGATTATTCCGGAATAGGATTTGGGTTACACAGTTTATTGTGATGCGTCGCATGATGGCTTGAGATGTGTTTTGATGCAAGAGGGTAAGGTTGTGGCTTATAGATCTCGACAATTGAAGACTCACAAACAGAATTATCTGACACATGACTTGAAGTTGGCAGCCGTGGTTTTTTTCTTGAAGGTATGGCGGCACTATCTCTATAGTGAGAATTTTGAGGTTTTCTCGGATCAAAAGAGTTTGAAATACTTATTTTCTTAAAAGAACCTGAATCTATGCCAGCAAAGGAGGATGGAGTTTATGGAGGACTACGATTTTGATCTCTAGTATCACCCAAAAAAGGCCCATGTCGTGGCTGATACTCTTAACATGAGATCTCATGGTTCGTTAGCTTCTATTGCCATGCGAGAGTGGGACATACTTGAGGAGGTTGGTGAGTTTGATTTGTGTCTTAGAGAGACAGAGGATGGTGCGACCTTATTTTTAGTAGTTTCACGATCCACGTTGATTGCCCGAGTTCTGGAAGCTCAATAGACAGATCAAGAAGCTCAGATGTCATGGGATCGTGTTGCTAGTGGGGGAGACACCAAGGGATGCGTTGTGAGCCCAGATTAGAGTTTGAGATTTGTAGGAAGAGTATTTGTACCAGAGTCGTGTCGTAATGACATGTTACGTGATTTTCACCATTCTCGTCTTGCAATGCAGCTAGGAGGCACCAAGATATACCATGATCCAAGCTGTCAGTTTTGGTGAAAGGGAATGAAGAGGGATGTAGTTCAGTTTGTTTCTCGATGCCTTACTTGTCAGCAAGTAAAGGCAGAGCATCATAAGCTAGCAGGGTTGGTATAGCCATTGCCAATATCAAAATAAAAGTGAAAGAACATCATGATGGATTTTGTATCTGGACTTCCTAAATCGCCTAAGGGGCATAACGTTGTATGGGTTGTGGTTAACAGAATGACAAATTTTGCGCATTTTCTTCCCATACATGTGAAAGAATCCATGGATAAATTGAGTACGTTGTATGTCAGTGAGTTTGTTCGGTTACATGGAATGCTTGTCATTGAGTACGTTTCACGTCGCGATTTTGGTAGGGTCTTTAGTCAGTTTTCGGGATGAATTTTCTTTTCAGCACTACTTTTCATCCTCAGATGGATGGTTAGTTCGAACGTACTATATGAATTTTGGAGGGCATCCTGAGAGCTTGTGTACTTGATTTTTGGAGGTCTTGGGAGGATCATTTGCAGTTGGCAGAGTTTGCGTATAATAATAGCTATCAGCATAGCAATGGGATGGCGCCTTTCGAGGCTTTGTATGGCAGGTCGTGTAGGTCACCAAGATGTTGGGTAGATACAGGAAAAGCAGCAGTTTTGGGACCTGACTTGGTGTAGAAAATAACAGAGAAGATTACCATGATTCGCTAATGCTTGGTGATGGCCTAGAGTCATCAGAAGAATTACGCTAATCAAAGGAGGAGGCCTTTGGAGTTTGGGGTAGGGGACTACGTGTTTTTTAAGGTTTCGCCACACCGAGGTTTGATGAGATTTGCCCGTAGTGGTAAGTTATTGCCATGCTTTATTGGGCTATTTGAAATTCTTAAGAGATCGGGGAGGTGGCATATCATTTGGCTTTACCTCCTCAGTTGTATTCTGTACACAACATGTTTCATGTTTTCGTGCTTCAGAAGTACGAGCCTAATTCATCACATATTTTGGATTGGGTTGAGTTACAGTTGGACGAGGACATTTTTTTTAGGAACGACCGTGAGGATTCTGGATATGAAGAAACAAGTGTTAAGAGAGAGAATCATAGCCTATGTCAAGATTTTGTGACTTTATCACGGTGCCGAGAAAGCTACATGGGAGCTTGAGTCCGAAGTCCGTGCTAGGTACCCAGAGTTATTTTCTTCTTGACCTCGTAGCGAATTTCAGGGGCAAAATTCCTTAAGGGTGGAAGAGTTGTGAAACCCAGTTCCTTTTTAATTTTGTAATATATACGCGACGTGTTATATATTAATTTTTTGTTGTTATAAAAAGGTAGGTTTCTCTATATTTTATACATGTGATAGCTTAGATATGTATGTTAGTTTCAATTCCAGTCCTGTTTGGGTGTTGTGGCAGAAAGTTGAAAACTTTCTGGGCAGGACTGCTAGATCGGTGAGCGGTCTATCTGCGTGGGTTATATATGTGACAGCTTGCTGCCTTAGTTTTTGAACTGAATCTTGTTCAACAAGCTTCTCTCTCTCTCTCTTGAAAGAAAAATCAAAACCTTAGCCTTCTTTTTTGCTTTTGGCTTACTTCGGGCTTGGTTTTTGGCGTTGCGTTAGTCGAACGATGATATACTCGCCATGGGCTTTGCGTCTATCCAAACGAAATCTCATTTTAGTGACTTTAGTTTTTCGTCAATGTTTAAAGTTTCGAGTTTTAAACTCTCTATGGTAGGATTCTAGACTATTTTGCTTTAAAAGGGTGTTACATGTGCTTACACACATTTTTACCGTGTTAAAATGCTATAAACGTTGAACTTCGTATTTAAACCTTATTTGGTTGGATAAAAAGCATATTATGCATTTTTATAGTTTATTACAAAGTTTGTGGACATGTGTGTCCGTGATTTTCAAAGATTTTCAAAGGATGAGTTTTAGAAATCAAAGGGATATATGTATGTGTTGCAAGAAAATAATTTTTGAAATTTGGAGCTAACCCTCTGGGTTGAGCCTCGGTTTAAACGATTCAATTTGAATAGTGAAAATATTTTTTTAAAATGTTGATTGATCTCCATGGTTATATGGATGACGTAGTTGTATGCCCTTTTTATGATTCAATAGATGTACCGTTGCAATGTGTTTAAATTAGGATAAACATTCGTCCTGCGATGAAGTATCATAAAGAATTGCATAATTGGGACAGACACGTGTCCTGCGGTGAAAGACCCTAAAGAATTTCGTAATTGGGACAGATACTTGTTCTGCAGTGAAAGACCGTGAAGAATTGTTTAATTGAGTTAGTACTTGTCCCTCGGTGAAAGACCATAAAGGAGTGCAAGGCGGATAGGAAACGCCGTTAGTTGTGAAAACCTTGTTGGAATATAACGTGTTATGTATGATTATTGAACTTTTGAATGTTATTGGATTACATAAAAACTCGTAGTTTTAAGGATGGAAAGCTATTTTGAGACGTGCGTAGTCGAGTTGTTTATATAATCTGTGATTGCATATTATACTTTTAATTCATGCTAGTGTATTCCTATTGGATTTCGGCTCACGTTGTGAGATTTAAAACTTTTCAGGTGAAAATGATCATGTAGCTTGATCTTGAGGAGCCCTAGAGGTGGCGAAGGACAAAACTCTTATTTTGTAGTTCGGTAGTTATTACTGATTTTGTTAATGGATTATGTAATGATGTAATATATTTTAGAATTGAAAGCATATGTTTTGTAAGCCTTAAGCCTATGTTATCGATGTATGAAAGTTTGTATGATGACGAGAGGAACCATATGTTGGTTGTTTAGTTCTCATAGTTGAACGAAATGGTTTATGGTGGATTTTTATGCTTTACATCAACTTTTGTGCCTCGAGGAAGGTTTTGAACTATGTTTTAGTATGTTTTTGGTTGCTTAGTCAAGCTTTGAAGGTTTTTAAGAACTTGGAAAAATGGTTACGTGTTGGGTGTTAAAAGTTGGATTTTCAAAAAGGATGGTCTAGAGCCAGACTGCTCGATGGACCGCTCAAGCGGTCTACTGAGCAGTCAATGTGAACCCTTGGTTGTTTTATAGGCTGTGGAAAAAACAGTATGCAGGCAACGACCGCTTGAGTGGTCTTTGGACCAATCGAGCGGTCTGGCCTAAATCTAAAAATTTTCATTATTTTGTTTATAAACTTTGGCTCTTGGGGAACTCTATCTTATTCTTTAGGGTGTTTCTTTTACCTAAATTAAACCATCAAAAGTGCATTTTTTTAAAAGGCTTGGAATTTGTTTTTTGCTTATGGCTTAGACACAATTGAACTTGGGTGGTTTGATCTTGGTATCACGAAACATGTTTTCTTTGGCGGTTTACATGACTTGGGTTTTCTTACTCTACTAATATACTTGAAGCATGTTTGGATTGGCATATTGGAGAGTCGGATTGGACTAAAAAACATGCGAGCTCCATATGTTTAGTTTTTGTCTCATTAAACTATTAATCCGGTATTTGTATCGCACGATTAAGACTAATAATCTGGCGAATACCAGATTAATAATATCTCATTCATGGTATTAATAATACCAGGTCCACCATGGTATTATTAGTACCAAGTTTCAGATTATCTTCTCTCCTTATCTAATGGCTAAAAATAACTCTATAAATTTTATCCCACTCTTCATCCTACCCTAACCAAATTTGAACCAAATTTCTTACTGTACACATAATTTATTCCATAATTTCCTAATTATAAAAACAAATATGTGGAATCCAAAATATTATTTCTCTCTCCTATCATAATCCAATCTCATCCGAAATACCAAACGAGCTACTGGTGCATATTGAACATGACTGTTTTGAGATAATAATCTTTACACAGATTATATAAAATAATTAATACATTATG
The DNA here is from genome assembly GCA_034768845.1 of Heliamphora exappendiculata. Lineage (NCBI taxonomy): Eukaryota > Viridiplantae > Streptophyta > Magnoliopsida > Ericales > Sarraceniaceae > Heliamphora > Heliamphora exappendiculata. The sequence continues at coordinate 10,542,497 of JAOTRH010000002.1, forward strand.
ATTATTATGAGTACTTATACTCATAGTCCCAAAATAATTAATAGACATATAAATTTAATATTTGTTATTTTAATTTATTAAAGAGAGATATTTTATAAAGCTAGGTAAGTTGGATAATGGTATTACACGTATAATAAATATTAATTATTAATGCTATCCATGGCCGAGTATAGAGATTGATGATACCCTCGTTAGAAAATTTATAAATTTTAATTATGTCAAATTCTATAGGTAGACTTTATATTCAACGTATCAAATAAATTAAGTGAAAAGTCTCAAAAGCATTATAAGCGGTTGATTAAATAAAATTATCAATAATTTAATTTAATTGACATATATCTATAATCTTAACGTGGGAGTCTAGATAAATAAGTATGTACTAACATAGAGTACAAAATTTGTCACTCCCCTAAACCTAAACAAAGAGAATAATGAGAGAGAGTTAAGAATAATTATAAGACCAACATCTTTTAAAGCCAAAACTGATTTTAATCAAAGTGAATTTTGATATACAAAATAAGTATTTGAAAAGTAGGCTTTCGGGCTTTCGATTTGAACTGAACAAATTCGGCCTCTCAGGGCTATTTCTATCTAGCCATTTTTATAAATTAAAACTCTTATTTTTGTAACCCAAATAAAAAAGTGTCATTCATAAGAAATATTGTACTCATCAAGACCTAGATACTATCTTAAAAACATTGAAAAGGGAGCTGATTTGAACCCCCAAACATATTTTATGCTCTCTATTTTTAAAATAGAAAATCATTGTTAGCCTCTATTTTGACACCCTTTATTGGGAGGCCCAAAACTCATATTTCTTCTAAGGAAGTAGATTATGTGTTTTTCATTAAACTTTTAGAAGACACCAAAATCTACAACATATCCAAAAGCTACCATTTTAGAAGTCTATTTGATATCTCAAACGTATTTTACAAAAGGCAGTACACTCTTAGGATTTTAAGTCATAATAGAGAATAGATTTGGATACCTACTTTGTAAGGCTTAAATCACCTAGAAATCTTAAGAATCTTCAAAAGTGTTCTTCATAAGAGTTGTAGAAAATATATTAATCTACCACATACTCAAAAATTAGCCCAATGGAGTTAATTTACTACCCCAAATATATTTTACAAAATCTATCCAAAATGAATCTTATTTTAGCCTAAGTGGCAAAAGTGACCTTCTACCCCTATGACTATATGTTAAATGTTGTGTGTTTGTGAGCCTAAAATATTTAACTGTCCTTAATTGATATGTGATAGCTTCTAAAATCATGTGACTTGGTTTATAAAATTTTCTTGTGTTCACTAATTATCTCAAGATGTGCTAAGTATCAATTTATCAATTATTATTATTTTTTTCTAATTTGGCATAATCATAGCATCACATGTATTAGTATATCCATGCATAGGACGTGACATATATTTACCATCAATGTGTTGAGATGTACGAAAATCACTTAAATTGGCATGCCCCAAACTCCAGAGTCACGCGAATGTCCACCCAAAACATCGTTTATGAAAATAAGGTTTACATTTGGAAAACCATCAACTCAAAAAGATACAACATTTGGATAAACGATTTCCAAAGTTCGACTCTCATAAACAGTAAACATGCATTCTCATACATGAATAAGTATATCCCCTCAAGGCGTACAAAACTCGCCTTCTAAAACGGGCATCACATGTAAATTACATGTCACAAACAGGAAAAACTATAGCAAGTCTTCCATCACCACTGCGTCTAGGTCAACTCCACATGCTTACCTGAAAAAAAATTTACAACAAAATCACACACCGTGAGCTGAAACCCAATAGAAACAGACTACATAAAACTGTAAAGCAAGTTATGCAATCATAAGTACATAAGCTCAACCACATGAGCTAAAGGTTTTTCTCTCAAAAACCATCAGTTTTCTATCCTTGAAACTATGCATATCATCCTGACCGATATCATGCCACAGTTAAGGGAAAGCAGTAATAAAATAATATTCTCCACTTGGGTCACACAGCCGAGGAAAAAGAGATAAAATGTAATCCTATGTACCGACTCTGCAACATAGATAAAGGTAACAACTATAGACTCATGTCCATTACCCTAGTCGCCACTTAAGGCCTGTTCGGTAATGACAAGTTCTATACGAAGTCACGACAATGTAAACAACGCCATTCACGGAGGCAACCAATTTAGTTTTCGGGTTCACAACCTGAGGACCCTAAGCACCCATCAACCTCGTTTACAGGGATTAGCCCGAAGGCACGTAGGGACCTACTTTGCGTACGTTTTCAGACTTTCACCGTGGAGCAATGGAAGCGTAACTCAACACACCCACTGCCACGGTATATCTAAAGAAAATATTTAAAAACCACCCATAAAACAATTTATACAACAAGTGTATAAAAATAGATCCAATCCATCAATCATGGAGATCAAACCAAACATATAAAAAAACATATTTCATCAAAACGTTTTAGAAGTTGAAACTCAACCCCAAGGGCTAGCTCCAAACCTTCAATAAAACATGTTTATCAAAAAAATCGAACCTTTTTTCCCAAAAGGAACCCAATCATTCACCCAAAAAGATCACCAAACCATCCAAACCACAGCCCAGACCTTTAGTCGACTGGGCCAAACCCACCTGTCGACTGAAAACACACTGGAAAGGAGAAAAACCCAGGGCAGAACCACTTCAGTCGACTGACTGCCCAGGTCCAGTCGACTGACCTCGCCTAGAAAATATTTTTAAGCTACGATTTTTGCTTCTAAACCTCAAATCAAGCCTTCAAACATCCATTTAACACCTTCGGACACTCGTACGTCCAAACTCCACACCAAAACCTCGAAAGAAAACTCTCGAAACACACTTCTATCCACCGAAATGATGAAAATGGTTTTTAAACCAAAACCCGATTTAAACATAAATCACTTTTCATACATTTTTAAACAGTAGATATGCATAAGATTACTCGTAACACCCTTTAACAACTTAACAGTTTAGGATCCTATCTCGGTAAGTTAAAAACTCGACATCTCGATCCACATGCAAAATCGAGTTTTACCGAAATGAAATTCTGTCCGGATGGATGCGTAAACTACGATACCAACAATAAGGATCGGCTGTTGGACCGTCAAAAACCAAGTCCCGGGTCCCTAAGAAGTTAGAGAGAAGGTAGAGAGAAAAAGTAGAAAACTTAGCGAGTAAGTTTTGAAAATATCTTTTAAAAATATCTAACTCCAGATATTTATAGGCCTCCAAAATATCTTTTTTTTTTTTTTTCAAAATTCGAACCGTAACTCCCAACAACCCCGGGAACCAACCCCGCATGCATATTAAACTCAATCATGCATCAAAACATATATAAACATGAACGAACACATCGAATATATATATATATATATATATATATCTATATATATATATATATATATAACTCAAAAAGAAAAAGAACAGGATTTCACAACTCTCCCCCTTAAGGAATTTTACCCCCAAAATTCACTACAAGGTCACGAGGTAAACAGCTCCGGGTATGTAGCACGCATCCCAGACTCAAGCTCCCACATCGCTTCTTCAACCCCGTGATGAAGTCATAGGACTTTGACATAAGCAATTGTTCTGCCCCTCAACACTTGCTCCTTCATGTCTAGAATCTTCACTCGACGCTCCTCATAAGTAACATCCTCATCAACCCACAGCTCGGCCCAATCTAACACATGTTAAGGATCAGGCCCGTACCTCTGAAGCATAGAAACATGGAACACGTTATGCTCAGATACTAACTGAGGTGGAAAAACTAATTCAATCTCTTCTTTTGAGCTGAATAATGTCTTAAATATATTTTAATCGTCAAAACTAAAATTTTGTAAATCTAACTTGATTTAAATTAATTGGTTTATATAGCTTAATTTAATTAATTGAAAACTATGTACACTAATTTTTTTAGAAAGCTTATTTTAGAAATTCTTGTAAAAAAGATTTATTTTGACACATGTATTTTATGTATATGTATTTAAATAATACAATAATATTTTTAAACTATAAAAATAATGTGTCAATCATAAAATCAGTAGTTTAATAAATTCCATGAAAAAGTAAATATTTTTATACATTAAGTCAATTTCAAGCATTTTTTAACAATGTAGTATAATTATATCTTTAAACCATTATTATATTAATATATACATATAAAATCAGATTTTGGGAGCTCACAAGATCACATGGCCGGCCACCTACCCTCCCCCACACTTCATGTCAATGTGAGGTTAATCAAAGTCTTATGCATGCATATCTATTGGGTTCTTTATTACACTATCTTACAACACATCATCGCACCACCACTAGGTCTTTTTCTATAAAGAATAATACCATCTTCAGCCCTTATTGATCAAGAAATTTGATAATATATATATATATATATATATATATATATATATAGAGAGAGAGAGAGAGAGAGAGAGAGAGTGAGGGAGAGAAAAAAAAAAGAAAGAAGAAGAAGAAGAAGAAGAAGAAAAGAAGATTGGTGCATCAAAGCTAAAGTCCTTGTTCTTTCAACCTAGAAATTCAACCTTTAGGGTAAGAAAACTCTTCTAAACCTCTCATCTACAACTCAAATCTTGTCTTTCTCCCTCTATTCTTGAAGATTAAAAATCAAAGAAATGAAAAAAAACTAAGTTAAATAAGTTAGAAGTTAGGTTTGAGATTAATTTTGAATTGTTTTTAGTGTTTGATGCTTAGATTTGAGATTAATTTTGAATTATTCTTGGTGTTTGATGCTTTACATGCATGTAGTTCCTTTTGATTTATACACTCATGATAATCTTAATATTCTATAACTATGATATTTTAAAATAAAAATGATCCATATAAAAAAAATAAGGATTTAAGCCATGTAGGTGCTTAGGTTTAGCTTTTCTCTTTCACGGCTTGCTGGTCACTATTTTGAAAAATTATAACTTATTTTAAAAATATTTTTTAAGGTCAAATTTTAAGTCTAGAGATAGAAATTTGAGTTATTTTTCATACAAAATTAGTTTGAACTTACATGCACCGAACTCAAGTTATGAAATTTCTACCAAAACATACCAAATATGGACCAACCCCCTTTGCAGAGGAAAAAATTCAATTTTCAAAGCCTCAATTCCAAACGGTTTCTTCATGAAAGTTATAGATAACATTTTTATCTATCTACCCACTAAAAATGATGTCATTCTAACATTATTTGATACTCTAAAAGTATTTTACAAGTGGCTGAACAGATTTTGTCTCTTAGGGCTGTTTCTATCTAACTTTTTTGTATAAATTAAAACTCCTATTTTTGTAGCCAAAATGAAAACGTGTTCTTCATACAAAAATATTGTATACATCAAGACCTAGCTAATGTCCAAAAATATTTGAAAAATAAGCTGATTTAGACTCTTAGACTCCTAAACGTATTTTATGCTCTCTATTTTTAAAATAGAAAATTATTGTTATCCTCTATTAATTTTGACACCCTTTCTTGGCAGGCCAAAAACTCAAATATTTTCTAAAGAAGTAGACTAAGTATTCTTTATCAAACTTTTAGAAGACACTAAAATCTATAACATATCTAAAATTACCATTTTAGGAGTTTGTTTGATATCTCAAACGTACTTTACCAAAGGTAGCATACTCTTAGGATTTTAAGTTATAATAGAGGACCGATTTGGATACTTACTTTGTAAGACTTAAATTACCTAAAAATATTAGGAATCTTCAAAAGTATTTTTCATAAGGGTTATAGATAATAGATTAACCTATCACATGTTCAAAAATCAGCCCAATCAAAGTTAATTTACCACCGCAAACATATTTTACAAAATTTGTCCAAAATGAGCCTTGTTTTAGCCTAAGTGCCAAAAGTGACATTCTACCCATATTATTGTATGCTAAGTGTTGTGTGGTTTGTGAGCCTAAAATATCTTAAGTACCCTTAATTGATATGTGATAGCTTCTAAAATGATTATGTGATTTGGTTTATAAAATTTTCTTGTGTTCACCAATTATATCAAAATATGCTAAGAGTCAATTTATCAATTATTATTATTTTCTTAAGATTTGGCATAATCATAGCATCACATGAATTAGTATATCTATGCATAGGATGAGACATACATTTTCTATAAATGGGTTGGGATGTACGAAAATTACTTAAATGATAACGGTTGATGAAATGAACCCTATGTGATATTTATTTCGAGTGGTGTCCCATGGTTATGATCTTGACTATATTGATGAAATGATTTTGGAGTGAAATCCTCCGGCTTGTATGCTATGATGATATATTTTTTGATTAGATGCCATAAAATGATATGATATGAATTTTTGAGGTGATACCTCGTGGTGAAGGTGATTCGGGTGGCGAAATAATCGGTGTTAGATTATACGTTGATCCTGGACTAGACCTCGACCTGAGATTCGAGGGTCGACTGTAATGATTTTTCACACCTTACTGTTAGTGATGTCCCTATTGTATACTTAATTCGACTACGTAGCCATCTCACGACTAAATGTATGCTTAATATCGGTTGGTAGACTTGATCTATGACGATTGGATCGGAATTATGATCGTTTACCTCGGTTGGGTTAGCCTAAAAAAACTTAAGATTTTAAAGAAACTCTAATAATTAATTGAGAAGTACCATCAGTATTATTACACTTGTTAATTTTATGGTTATCATCCCTCATGGTTTTATATTATGTGATGCATGCTAAATGATTTCTATAGAGTTAGATCATATTTGAATTGTATTGCTTAGGTTTTTTAGAATTTTTTTTAGAATTTTGACTCATGGCGTTGATGTCACAGATAAAGATAAAGCTTTAGATGAGAAAGAGAAATTCTTGGAGGAACAAGAGTTCAGATCCGTGTAAAGAAGAACGAATTTTTTTTATACCTCTTTTATTTTCACACTCTATCGTAGTAGTTATTTTCATTTCTGTCCGAACTAATAACATTATTGGAGGCATGTAATCATAACATCTGGTGTGAGACCCGATTTTTTTCATTTTGTGATATATAGATGCTTGACGCGTTCTTTTTTGTTATATATATGTATATCCACGATGGTTTATTTATGCTTTATTGTCGTAGAACAACATGTGTAGATGTGTTTTACGTTTTCTCGGATTTCGCTAAGGCTTGTTTGGCTAGTGTTTGGGTTGGAAACCTATTTTAATGTTGAGGGTTGTTTTTCTCAGCAGTCCAGTTGACTGGACTGGTTGACCCAGTCGATTGGGTCGACAGTGGATTGGGTCAGAAGACTAACTCGGGTAGGTCAGTCGATCGAGTTGTGTCGGTTTGGCCTTTTTCTCATCCAGTAGCCTCCGTCAGTCGACTAAAGGGGGAGGTTCAGTCGACTGACCTCCCTTTGGGCCGTGTTCTATAAATACCCAGCTCCTGGAGATATTTTTAAAAAGCTTTGCTTCTTGCCTAAGTTTTCCATTTCTCTGCCTTCTCTCTAGATTTTTGAGAGCTCGGGGCTTAGTTTTTAACGATCAGCTTGTGGATCCTTACTATCCACGTTGTTAGCTTCGCATTAATCCGGACGGATTCTCGTTTCGACGAGGTTTGATTTTCGAGGCATCGAGTTTCGACTCACTGAGGTAGGCTCCTATACTATGTTATTTTTAAAGGGTGCTACTGCAGTTATATGTTTTTTTCCGATTGAAATGCTTTAAATATCATATTTTATGTTTAAACCATGTTGTTTCGATAAAAAGCATATTTTTTGCTTTTCTTGGTTTATCACATGATATTAGACTTATGGATATCTGGTTTCCAAATGGTGGTTTTGAAAATGGCAAATTTGTGAAAAATCTCGACAATTGTGTTTTGGAGGTTTGGAACTAACCCTCAAGGTTGAATCTCAATTTTGAAACATTTGGTTAGAAACGGTAAAAATATTTTCAAAATGTTGTTTGATCTCCATGTTTAATGGATAGATCTTTATACATGTTTAATGTATAAGTGTGAAAATATTTTCATAGTTAAGCTACGGGTTGTTTATTTTTAAATAATTCTATAGATGTACCGGGATAGCGGGTATTTAGCACGAGATGCTCTCGATTAAAGTCTAAAAACGTGCGCAGAGTAGGTACTTTGTACCTTCGGATTAATTCCCGTAAATTAAGTTGTGGGTGTTTTGTACCCTCAGATTTAGGACACGTAAATTAAGCAGTTACGTTGTGGTAATTTTTATAGAACTTGTCATTACCTAACAGGTCTTAAATAATTCGGGAATAGGTAATGAACAGGAGTCTATAGTTATTACCTCTGTCCTTTTGTAACGAAATTGGCACATATAATTCATTTCTCTTTCTTCGGTTGTGTGATTCGACTGAAAAATAACGTTTTGATTACTATTTTTCTTTAACTGTGAAACGTTATTTGCATTGTTTAAATACTTAGTTTTGACGATGAAAAACTTGGAGTTTTATGAAGTAAAACAGTTTTGAAGCTCATGTGGTTGAGTCACCTTATACTATGTGAATATATATCCTGCTTTACTACATCATAGTCTATTTTTATTGGATTTTAGCTCATGTAATAGAATTTATAAAACCTTTTTTCAGGTGTTGATGATCACGTGGAGATGATTTAGATGTGCCCAAGGTGGCGGAAGACTTTTATATAGTTTTCCTTTTTGTTATGAAAACATGTAACATGTGTCGCCTGTTTCTGAAGGCGTGTTTTGTAAGCCAGCCTTCAGACTATATCTTATGTTTGTATGGACAGGTATGCATGTTGTACTGAGAGTTGAAACCTGGGGTACTCTTTTCATTTCAAAAGCTGTATTATTTTTGAATGATTGTTTTACCAGTAAAATCCTATCTTTTTACAAAATGGTGATTTTGTGGGCTTTTCACATGACTCTGATTTTTTGGGCATGATAATTTGGAATCAGAGCTCTAGGTTCGAATACCTCAGAGCCATGGAAATAAGGTGCATCACCTTATGAGGATGATTGCGTGTGTTTGATTGCATGTATTTAAGCATTTTGATAACATGAGCATGATAGCCTGGTGAGTATGATAGTTGTGTATATGTGAGTATGGAGATTGAACCTTAGGATTGATTCGTCTTGCCTTAGGGTGTTTGGACTAACAAATTTAGAAGCCAAGTTCGAAATGCGTTTAGCCAACATATTTTCTAGTAAGGAATCTACGTAGGTTATCTAAATTGATGCGTCATTCTTGTCAGTTCTCCTCGATATATGAGGCGTGCTTACATAATCTTAAATGGCTATGTGTTAGCGTGGCTATGTGTTAATATGCTTATGTGTGTTATGTTTTACATTAGGAATAACACGTTGTTGAAAGCTTATCATGTTATTTGCTTTCATATAAAATTATATCCATGCGGGGAGGACGGGGTCGTGGCCGAGATCGTGCATATGTCCATGTTCCGAAAGAAAGGGACGTTCATGCCTCGCATGAACATGTAGGTGGTGCTGACATTATACAGGAGATGCTCACTACAATGAGAGCGATGGCTGAGGCGGCCAAGGCTATAGTGAGGGATCCTGAGCCAAGGGCCTCTGTGGCAATGAGGAAATTTTAGCAGTTGGACCCTCCAACCTTTTCTGGGGAGCCAGACCCCAAAATTGCTACTGAGTGGTTAGAAGTAACTACGACGATCTTGGATACCCTAGAGATTGAGGAGGATATTTTGTGTGTTAAGTTGGTGGCGTTCCAACTTCAGGAGGATGCGAGGGAGTGGTGGAAGTTTTCCAAAAGCACGGTGGATGGCACGTGGGCCGCTTTTACTAGGGCCTTTCTAGAGAAGTACTTTTTGAGTTCTTTGAGAGATACATACTGAGAGGAGTTTCTTTTCCTTGTTCAGGGGAACCTTACTGTGGTCCAGTATGAGGCCAAGTTAGCAAATCTGTCGTGGTTTGCATCTGAGATGGTGGCAATGGAGGAGTTGCACCAAAAGGTTTGAAGGGGCCTTCGACCTTCCATCAATAATAGAATTGCAGCGTTGGGTTTGTGTGTTTACATTGAGATGGTGGAATCTGCCATCCGAGTAGAGAACTCGATGGTAGAGAGTCGCAAAGCTAGGAAGAGTAGGAGCCAGCAGAGTGAGAGAGGTACACAGCTTTAGGGGTGCAGGAACAAGCGTCGAAGGTTGTTTGGTCCAAATTCTCATTATGTGGAATCGTATCAGCCGCAGCTGTCCACACCTGCACTTTCAATGGCCTCGATCGGAAGGCCGGAGCAGAAAGAGATTATTCATTATCGATGCGGACAGCCAGGGCATCATTCACCGAGTGCTCGTAGAAGGGCCAAGGTTAGAGTTCAACAGCTGTCCAGTCACATGGGAGAGAGCCACCAGTATGTTTTGGGTGCGGTCGGTCTGGGCATATTCGTAGATACTATCCCCGATGAGGGAGTGTTCAAAGTGCAACAGGAGCACCAGTTGTTCCATCTGCACAGAGACAACATACTTCTCAATAACCTAGGGCTCAAACGTCTAGGTTTACAAAAGGAGGTGCCTCAGCACAGTCTGTGAGGCAGTCGATGGCCTAGGGTTACAGTGGCCAGACCAGAGTACCACAAGGCAGAGCACATGTTCTTGCTGATCCCAGTGCTTTCAAAGCACCGGTTGTGGCCGATGCTACAGCTACTTCATCCATGATCAGAGGTACTTTCTTAGTATATAGATCATGGGCTAATGCTCTTATCGACACGAGAGCATCACATTCCTTTATTTCCTCTGTTTTTACATCTGCATTAGGGTTGAAAATAGACTCATTGGGTAGTGCATCGAGCGTCGAGACCCAGTCGGCGAGAATGTGGTGTTGAGTCGAGTTTGTAGATCCTACGAGTTGGGGGTCGCCGGTCGTTGTTTAGGGTTTGATTTTATCATTCTAGACATGACCACATTTGATGTCATCCTATGAATGGATTGGCTGGCCACCTACTGTGCTTTTATTGATTATGAGCGACATAGGGTATCTGTTTGCACCCCTGAGGGTGATAGCTTTTGTTTTGTGGGCAATCGAGATGAGAGTTTGGTGTCCATGCCCGGTGTTAATCGAAATCGAGGGAATTTTGGTTTCTTCTTTTCTACTCTCAGGTTGGATGAGACGGTTAGGGTTTGAGGGGAGTTACCTCCTGTGGTTTGTGATTACCCAGAGGTCTTTTCGAATGGTCTATTCGAGTTGCCACCGAGCCATGAGGTGGAGTTTTCTATTGATCTAATTCCTGGAGATGCTCCTATTTCTATGCCATCTTACCGTTTTGCACCAGAAAAGTTGTGAGAACTCAAGATACAGCTTCAGGAGTTGCTTGATAAAGGGTTTGTACATCCGAGTGCGTCGCCATGGGGAGCTTCAGCTCTTTTTGCAAAGAAGAATGATGGATCCTTGAGGCTGTACATAGACTACCGGAAGCTGAATCAGGTAACGATGAAGAACAAGTATCCTATGCCGAGGATTGATGACTTGTTTGATCAGCTAAAGGGATCGAGTTTGTTTCTCGAAGATTGACTTGAGGTCTGGGTACCATTAGCTGAGAATTAGGGACGAGAACATAGTGAAGACCGCCTTTTAAACTCATTATGGTTACTATGAGTTTCTGGTTATGCCGTTCGGTTTGACGAGCGCTCCTACGATGTTTATGGGTTTGATGAACTGTATCTTCACTCGTATCTAGACAGCTTTGTGGTTATGTTCATGGATGATATCCTTATCTATTCACCCACGAGGGAGATGCACAAGGAGCATCTACGTATTGTCCTACAGCTTTTAAGAGAGCATCGCTTGTATGCAAAGTTCAAGTAGTGCGAGTTCTGGATGTCAAATGTGAGATTTTTTGGACACGTAGTGTCAAAAGATGGGGTATCGGTGGATTCTTCGAAGACTGATGCCGTGATGGGTTGGGAATAACCGAAGAATGTCTTTGAGATTCGTAGTTTTTTGGGTTTGGCAAGCTACTATCGGCGGTTCATGAAGGATTTTTTTGGACTTACAACACCGATGACACGTCTTACGTGAAAGGGGGTCATGTTTGTGTGGAGCGAGTCCTGTGAGTCAGCATTCCAGGAGTTGAAAATGAGATTGACTAGTGCACCAGTGCTGATTATTCCTGAGCAAGTTTTAGGTTACATAGTGTACTATGACGTGTCACATGGTGGACCGGGTTGCATTCTGATGCAGGGAGGTAAGGTTGTAGCTTACGGATCTCAAAAGTTGAAGACCCACGAGAAGAACTGTCTAACACACTACCTGGAGTTGGCAGCTATGGTCTTTGCCTTGAAGACATGGTGACACTATCTCTATGGTGAGCACTTCGAGATTTTCTCCATCACAAGTGCTTAAAATACTTATTTTTGCATAAAGACTTGAATTTATGCCAACGAAGATGGATGAAGTTGTTGGAAGACTATGACTTCGACTTGTAGTACCACCCGGGGAAGGCCAATGTTTGTGGCCGACGCTCTTAGTAAGAGATCTCTTGGTTCATTAGCTTCTGTGGCTATACGAGAATGGGACATACTTAGAGAGGTAGGGTGAGTTTGATCTGTGTTTCGGGGAGACAAGGAGAGGTGCAACCTTATTTTCAATAGCTTCATGACCTACATTGGTTGTACGTGTGCTAGGGACTTAACAGACAGATCAGGAGGCTCAGATGATACGGGACCGTATTGCTAGTGGAAAGGACACTACGGGATGGGTTGTGAGCCTAGATTAAAGTTTGAGATTGACAGGGAGATTATTTGTACCAAAGTCGTGCTGTGCCGAGGTGCTACATAATTTTTATCATTCACGTCTTGTTGTGCATTCAGGAGGCACAAAAATGTATCACGATCTGCGCCGTCAGTTTTGGTGGACGAGAATGAAGAGAGATGTGATCTGATTCGTTTCTCGGTGCCTTACTTGTCAACAGGTAAAGGCAAAACACCAGAGATGGCAGGATTGTTACAGGCATTACCGATATCTGAGTGGAAGTGGGAGAACGTCACGATAGATTTTGTATCAAAACTTCCTAGATCGCCGAAGAGACACGATGCTATTTGGGTTGTGATTGATAGATTAATGAAGTCTGCTCACTTTCTTCCCATTTGTGTGAAGAATTCGGTGGACAGACTGGGTAGGTTGTATGTTCGTGAGATTGTTCGGCTACACGAAGTGCCTATGACTATTGTTTTTGATCGGGACCCGTGCTTTACATTGCGCTTTTGGCAGAGTCTTCAGGTGGCTTTCGGAATGAGCTTGATGTTCAGTACATCTTTTCATCCACAGACGGATGGTCAGTCCGAGCGTACCATCTAGATTATTGAGGATATGTTGTGGGCATGTATACTTGATTTTTGGGATTTTTTGAAAGATCATCTACCTTTGGCAGAGTTTGTATACAACAACAGTTATCAGTCCAGTATTAGGATGGCACCATATAATGCTTTGTATGGTAGGCCGTGTAGGTCACCTGTGTGTTGGACAGATGTGGGAGAAATCACAGTTTTGGGACCCGACTTGGTGCAGGAGACGACAGAGAAGATTGTCGTGATTCGCTAACGTCCAGTGGCAGCTCAGAGTTACCAGAAGAGCTATGTTGATCAGAGGAGGAGACAGTTGGAGTTTGCAGTGGGGGACCATGTGTTTTTGAAAGTCTCGCCACGCAGAGATTTGATGAGGTTTGGCCATAGCATGAAGTTATCACCGCGTTTTATTGAACCATTTAAGATTCTTGACAGGATTGGGGAGGTAGTGTACTGTCTGGCTTTACCACCTTAGTTGACGTCTGTGCACAACGTGTTTCATGTTTTTATGCTTTGGAAGTATGAGTGTGACTCGTCATATGTTCTGGATTGGAATAAGTTGCAGGTGGATAATGATGCTACATATGAGGAGCGACCTGTGAAGATTCTGGACACAAAGGAGCAAGTGTCAAGAGGGAGGACCACTGCTTATGTCAAGGTCCTATGGCTTCATCACAGGGTTGAGGAAGCGACTTGGGAGCTTGAGTCTAGATTTCGTGCTAGATACCAGGAGTTGTTTTCCTTGTAGCCTTGTCATGAATTTCGGGGGTAAAATTTCTTAAGGGGGAGAGATGTGAGACCCTATTTCGTTTCATTTTGTGATATATAGATGCTTGATGCGTTCTTTTTTGTTATATGTATATCCACGATGGTTGGTTTATGCTTTATTGTCGTAGAACAGCATGTGTATATGTGTTTTACGATTTTTTTGATTTCGCTAAGGCTTGTTTGGCTAGTGTTTGGGTTGAAAAACCTGTTTTAATGCTGAGGGTCATTTTTCCCAGCAGTCCAGTTAACTGGACTGGTTGACCTAATCGACTGAGTTGACAGTGGATTGGGTCAGTCGACTGACCCGGGTAGGTCAATCGACTGAGTTGTGTCGGTTTGGCCTTTTTTTGTCATCCAGTAGCCTCCATCAATCGACTGAGGGGAGAGGTTTAGTCAACTAACCTCCCTTTGTGTCATATTCTATAAATACCTAGCTCCTGGAGATATTTTTAAAAAGCCTTGCTTCTTGCTTAAGTTTCCAGTTTCTCTGCTTTCTCTCTAGATTTTTTAGGGCTCTGGGCTTAGTTTTTGACGATGAGCTTTTGGATCCTTACTATCCACGCTATTAGCTTCGCATCCATCTGGACGAATTCTCGTTTCAACGAGTTTTGATTTTCGAAGCTTAGAATTTTGACTCACCGAGGTCGGCTCCTAGACTATATTGTCTTTAAAGAATGCTACGTGCAGCTATATACTTTTTCACCGGTTGAAAATGCTTTAAATGTCATGTTTTATGTTTAAACCATGTTGTTCGGATAAAAAGCATATTTTTCGCTTTTCTTGGTTTATCACATGATATTGAACTTGTGATTTGGTTTCCAAATGGTGGTTTTGAAAATGGTGGATTTGTGAAAATCTCGGCAACTGTGTTTTGGAGGTTTGGAGCTAACTCTGGAGTTAAATCTCAATTTTGAAACATTTGGTTAGAAACGGTGAAAATATTTTGAAAATGTTATTTGATCTCCATGTTTGATTGATGGATCTTTATACATGTTTAATGTATAGCTGTGGAAATATTTTCGTAATTGAGCTACGGGTTGTTTATTTTTTAAATGATTCTATAGATGTACCGGGATAGCGGGTATTTGGCACGAGTTGCCCTCAGTGGAAGTTCGAAAACGTACGCAGAGTATGTGCTTTGTACCTTCGGAATAATCCCCGTAAATTAAGTGGTGGGTGCATTATACCCTTAGGTTTTGAGCCCGTAAATTAAGTAGTTACGTTGTGGTAATTTCGTATAGAACTTGTCATTACCTAACATGTCATAAATGATTTGGGGATAGGTAATGGACAGAAGTCTATAGTTATTACTTCTGTCCTTTTGTGATGGAGTTGGTACAAAAGATTCATTTATCTTTTCTCAGTTGTGTGATCCGAGTGAAAAATAACGTTTAGGTTACTATTTTTCTTTAACTGTGAAACGCTATTTGCATTGTTTAAATACTTAGTTTTGCCGATGGAAAACTTAGAATTTTATGAAGTAAAACCGTTTTGAAGCTCATGTGGTTGAGTCACCTTATACTATGTGATTGCATATCTTACTTTACTGCATCATAGTCTGTTTCTATTGAGTTTCGACTTACGTAGTAAGATTTGTAAAAAAAAATTTAGGTATTGATGATCACGTGGAGATGTTCTAGATGTACCCGGGGTGGCGGAAGACTTTTATATAATTTTTCTTTTTGTTATGAAAACATGTATCATGTGTCGCCTGTTTCAGAATGCGTGTTTTGTAAGCCAGTCTTGAGGCTGTATCTTATGTTTGTATGGACAGGTATGTATGTTGCACTGAGAGTTGAAACACGTGGTACTCTTTTCATTCCAAAAACTGTATTATTTTTGAATGATTATTTTACCAGTAAAGCCCTATCTTTTTACAGAATGGTGGCTTGGTGAACTTTTCACATTACTCTGGCTTTTTAGGCGTGACATGTGGTATTTAATAAAATAAAATTAAAAAAATTAATACTTATGGATGTATTTATCAATGATTTAATTATAAAATGACTCGTTATCCTAATTCCTATTATTATATGTATGTCTTAACATTTTCGAAATTTGGGATGTTACACATCCACCTGAACTTAATTTTGTTATTTAATTTGAATAAAAATAAAAAAATTTGAAAGATATATTTTTAACATAATTAAAATATTATATTTTAGAATAATTTGTGGTACCTAAAAAGAGAATATAACCAACATTTATTAATTTTGGCACACACATTGTCCAAATTTAATAAAAAAAATGTGTTATAATTAATTGAAAAAAAATCGTAGAATCTAGAAACTATGATCTATTAATTTCTTGACATATTTTTTTATTTTAAAAATTAAAATTTCATTTTATTTTTAATATAATCACTTTTAGAATGACCATGATGTAAGAAAAATTCAAAACTAATACCCCTATTAATTAATATATTAAGAATAATTTAGATTTGGTTTTCATATAATATACTTTAAAATAGTCATTGTTAGATATAAAAAATATTACCATATTAATATAACATTCAATACTTTCACGACATGACTTTTTATAATTTATAAATTGCAAATTTTTAAAAATTTGCATTGACACTTTAAAGCTCATAAAATACACAATGGTAAACTATATATATATATATATATATATAAGGACTTGGTTGGATTTCCCAAAGAAAATTGGAGAAAGTCATTGTGGTGGGACTAAAGCCGAAAGGATCGCATGGATCCTAATATGAAATGACAAGAGACTACTCCTCACTAATTCTCCCTTGGCTGGCCAAAGGGGTGGTTAAGCCACAAGTTTTTGGGCTTTGATTTTTCTTGGCCTTGAGTTTTTTGACTTAAGTCTTAGACCTTGGGTTGAAATGGGCCAATGGTAAAAAGATTAGATTTAGACGGTTAAGGGAATTAACCCATAACTTAGGTACCCAAAAAAATAAAAATGAAAGTTGGGTTAGGGTTCTTGGGTGGACAAGCCCTACACAATTATAGCTAGACCTTGTGTTTTATTTTAAATTCCATTGGGTTATCAACTAAATGTACTTACAATCAACATATAATAAAATATTAAAATCAAATAAACATACGTGTATTGTGATCTTGAAATTAATTTATAATTATTTATTTTTAATTTTGGAATTACATATATTTGATATTCAAAATATTCGATTAGTTTTATTCATAGTATTAAATTTATTTATGGAGATATTTGTCATTAATACAACCTTCATTTTACTCATTCATGGTGTTGTATTTACTATTTCTAAGAAATATGATTACTAGTCACTAATGTCAGTTGGCTTAAATCTTTTTTCAACTTTGGATTGAAATGGTTCTTACAATCTACCTTTACAAAGAAATTTTATTCTAAAAAATAGAGCGTACCTTTATCTTCAAAAAGTTGTGGGCAATTAGCTTGCATTGCATCCACCTACTCGTGTTGATTCCTCATCACCTTAGTGTCACCATAACACTCAAATTAAGAGAATCGTCATCCATCACAAAACCTTCTCTTGATGATCTAAATTCTTTACAAGCTTCTCCTTGAAAATCGTACATTTGTCTACCTTTATCTCTTTCTAGTTGAGAATGTGAAAAGAGTCAAGTTTATACTTACAAAACATTGGCAAGTGAAAAACAATGCGAATGCTTGCGATTTAGGACGAGGGAGCCAAATGATAGACTGCTACTTTAATCTTCTTCAAAATTTTAGATGGTCTAATATATCGTGACAATGGCCTTATTTGGAAAAATGTTGTTTATTGACTTATTAATTTATTTTTGCTTATTTAGCTTGAACATAAATTTTGGCATATTAACTTATTTTTGCATATTTTTGTCTTTTTAAAAAAAAATTTATATTTTGATCAAAATATTTTACTTTTTCGACTCGTCTCAATGAGAGGAGTCTAAAGAGTATAATAGTTTGACGAAATGATAAAAAAAATTCACTAAAAACAAAAAATCTATAATAAAAAATAAACTAATAAACTAATAAGCCACTTTTACTCATTCAGGGCCAATAACTACCCCTTATTCTCAAAGCGTATAACTCTTCGTTGATTTTGAGAACATGTTCTCTAACCTCGAATTCTAAGAGCATGCACCTCTAACAACATAACTCTTCTGCCAGTTTTACACGGTAAAAAGCAGTCAGATCAACTTCACCTTCTCAATCGTTTCGAGTACAAGGTTTAGTCCTAACAGACTAGCCTCTCCAACTTCTACCCAACAAATTGACAATCCTGATAATTGGTAGGTACTTCTCTCAATTTCCTCTAAATTCCTCACATAAGCTCTCAACATATCTTCTTAACATTTGGATGATGCGTTCAAACAGCCCGTCAGTCCGAGAGTGAAATATTATGCTAAAATAAAATCCAATTCCCAACGCTGCTTGTAAACTCAGCCAACAGTGAGGTAAAACAAGATCACAATCGGATACAATTGAGAATGGCATCATCATGTAGGAGTATAAGTGTCATGCCCTAAAATCTACCGTTGACCATTCCTGATTTTTAAGAGTAAATATTCAATGCTTTTGGAACAATTATTGTAATGCTCCAACTTTACAATTATTAGTGTGTTTAGTGAGACTCATTATTTTTTTATAATTATTTTATTCAACATGTAAAAATATGTCATTCAATGATTTGAATAGAACATTGCTCTAAGAGTATTGAATAATTATTCGATTTTTAAGTCCTGAGTCCACGTAATGAAAGTATATGTACAAGGCCCAAAATCCAGACAATATGATAAAAGATCTTACACTATTCAGAACTAGAATTCTCAACGAAATTAGGCTCAAACTCGAAAAAACAAATCAAAGAAAACCTGACATGTCCGTACCAATTAGAATTAGATCCTATTTCTCTCAACAACTTTATTTTTATTTTTATTTTGCATTAAACCAAAACAATAAGTAAACTTCTGACAATTCAAATTAGATACAAATTTCAAATTACTACGAGAGAGTTGTATCCATTCAATGGAAACCAAAAAGAAAGAAAGAGAGAAGCTATCTCGAGCAAAGCACAATGTAAATTCTGTCAAACTCAGTTCAAACGATCAGGACCTCTGTTCATTCGGCCGAACTCCTAGAGCTCTATTTGGATAGAGTTTGGCCAAAAAGATTGGTCTAAAACCGGATTATAAATCTCAAAAGTCCAGAAAAACTATGAAAAAACGGAGATCCAAAATCCCAAAATCAAAAATAGTTGAGTGGAGATTAAAGCTCTATCAAGGAGATCACCGTCATCTTCAGCTACGT